>JAVSCE010012654.1:0-36527 GCA_032199065.1 Smutsia gigantea
TCTGTTTGTCTCGGGTTCAGGCTTAGGGGCCGGAGGCTGGTGATCGGGCGGACAATCGGCACTCACCTCTCCCGACCTCGCCTTGCTGGGGCGTGCCCTTCTCTTCCCTCCGCAGGTTCGGAGGATCCCGAGGAGGGCTCAATTAGCGCCCAACGTGGGGCATCGTGGGCACGAGCACTTGATCGGCAAACCGAACGTATCGGCACGTCGGGCCAAGCATGGTTCAAGGTAAGTGCACCCCCGAAAGGATGGGGCAGGCAACCTCTTAGGATGAGCCTGTGCTCAAAGCGCTGAGATATATGCTTAAAAGCCGAGGGTTGGAACTCTCAGATTCCCAAGCTGAAAAAGTTTGGGCGACCTTTGTGAGGGTGGCCCCCTGGCTCCCTGTCAGTAACCTTTCTGATTTTTCCACCTGGGACCGAGTCAAACAGCTAATCAGGAAGGGAGAGATAGACCAGGGTGAGGACCCCCCTCTGGGAGTGTACCCTAGGCTGCCGGCCCTTAAGGCATGTTTTGGAAATTCTAGATCCTTGACACCCCATTTAGCGGGTCCCGCAACAGGTCCCAGCAAACGGGGAGTTGATAAACAGTGTCTAAAAGAACCAGCTGGATTAACTCCCGGAGAGGCATCTGCACCCCCGGTGGAAAGGGAATGGGAATGTTTCGATGAGGAACGTCTCAGGTCATGCCCAAAGCCCCATTCTGCCCTGCCCAAACCAGATATGGATCCCTGGGCCATTCCCGATCCATCAACTTCTATCACTGGGAAGCCCCCTGACATCACCCCACCGCCATATATCAGACATTCCCGGTAAATGTTAACCCTGGTGGGAACAGGCCAGCCGTATGGTACCCATGGGAGACCCAAGAGCTCAAAGAATTAAAGAAGGCAGTCTTGGAAGATGGGCCTAATTCCCTGTGGGCCGAAACCATCCTCCAGGGGTTAGCTCATCAGCATTGTACTACTCAGGATTGGAAGAGCCTGATAAAGGCAGTTCTTCCTGGCCCTCTGTTCCTTAAGTGGTGTGCCTTCTTTAAGGAGGAATGCCACGTCCAGGCAGAAAGGAACCAATCTGCCAACCCTCCGATTCCTGTTACCTTTGGGATGCTCTCAGGGACCGGAGACCAGTTTGCTACGGGTCTCCAGCAGGCCGCCATTCCTGCCCCATATCAGGAACAAGTAAGGGCCCTTGGGCTGGTCGCCTGGAAAAAGTTAGAAGAAGGCCCCTTAGAACCACCGATTTCTGGAATTACTCAAAAGCCTACTGAAGACCTCCCGTCCTTTGTAGATAGGATTGAGAAGAGCTTACAATGTAAATTTCCCCCAGGCCGCTTGCGGGATCAATTTATTAAAATGTTAGTTTGGGAGGGAATGACCACTGACCACAAATTGGCCTGTGCAGGACTGAAAGATAGATCCATGGAAAGGTAGATAGTAGCCACCAGGGATGTGGGCACCCAGGCCCACCAGTCCCAGGCTCTGGTTGCCGCCTTGCAGGCACAAACGGCTTCCTTAACGGAGGCCCTAACCGCAGCCCTTGCCTTACAGTCCCCAGGAAGCAGAGCCCCAGAAAAAGGGGGGAGGAATCAAAATTATTTTGGGTGCAGTCAGATGGGACACTTCAAGAGGGAGTACCCTAATGACTGCGCTATGAAAAATAACAGTGCTAATCAAGGGGCTCCCCTGATTAACAGGAGGAAAAAACGTCCACCTAAGACACCCTATCCCAGGTGCAAGAAGGGGTTACATTGGCAGAAGGACTACAAGTCTAAGTTTGACATCCAAGGCAACCCTTTAAACTAAAAGAGGGGTGACCTCCAGCCCCGTTAGCCCAAGGAGGAAGGAGCTCGCCTGATTCCCCCAGGGCCCATTGGACAGTGCCCACAGTACCGGGGGTAAGACCGAAAATGGATATGATAATATCAGGGAAAAGGTTTCGCTGCCTAATTGATACTGGGGCAGACCGAACTGTGCTCAGGAAAGAGGAAGTCCCCCCTCACTGGAGGTTAGTCCCGGGACCCCCTTTACTAGGAGTTGGAGGCAATGCAACCTCCGAAAAGACTAAAGACTGGCTTTGGGAAGATGTAGATAACAACCATGGGGAAGTCAAGCCCCTCGTTGCCTCTGGCCTGACAGCGAACTTGCTAGGCCAAGATGTTCTAGGAGCAGCCGATGTTTACATTACCAATGATCCTAAAATTCTTTGAGAGTATATTCAGGGACGAAGAGTACCAACGACAATTTGGTCACTCTAAGAACCCAAAGTCCAAATGTAGTGATTGTAAAAAAGACCCTTTATAGGGTCAGAGCCTATTGTGCCCTTTTCCCGAGCAAAACCGCACCCCCAATCCTAAAGGCCACTGCTCCGATAACACCTGCCATTACTTGGCTCCCAGGGCCTCCAGTCTGGGTGGAGCAGTGGCCATTACCACAAACTAAGCTTCTAAGACTGAAAGAAATTGTTCAAGAGCAATTAGAATTAAGACATATTAGGCCTTCCCTAAGCCCATGGAATAGTCCCGTTTTCGTCATTCAAAAGGCCTCTGGCAAGTGGAGAATGTTGCAGGATTTAAGAAAAATCAACGAGCAGATGGTTTCCGTGGACACGCCCCTGAAGGGGTTGCCCTGGATTCCGTCCATTCCAAAAGATTTGTCCCTTGTTGTAATTGATATTAAGGATTGCTTCTTCTCCATCCCCCTCAACCCCACGGATTGGGAGAAGTTTGCCTTCTCTGTACCTTCCACCAATTTTCAGGGGCGTGATGAGCGATACGAATGGACAGTGTTACCACAAGGCATGGCTAACAGCCCAGCCTTTTGTCAACGGTTTCAACAAGAGCCAGAGGTGATTCTATATGCATACATGGATGATATTATTTTAGGAGCACCCACTATTCAACAGCTGAGCTTTGCTTACCGAAAGCTCCAGACCCTTTTAAAACTCAGGAGATTACATGTTTCCAACAACAAAGTCCAGACCGTACCTCCCTTCGAGATACTGGGGGGCGAGGCTCCACCTGGACTCCGTGTGTCCCCTCAAACCCCAGCTATCCATTAAGAACTCCTACTCTCTGGTAGAGCTCCAAAAGGTGTTAGGAGAACTCAATTGGCTGCGGCCCTGGCTCGACATTACAACAGAGGACCTTATCCCCCTGTTCGAGTTGTTAAAAGATAAAACCCCATCTGAGCTCACTGTAATAACAGAGAGGCATAAACAATTATTTAATAAGATTCAATATGCACTTGATAATGTCCAACTAGCCAGGTACCAGCCTGACTGTGAACTCTGTTTATGGATTCTCTCTGGCTCAGAACTGCTTACCGCAGTCGTCACCCAACAAGGTAATCCCCTCCAATGGGTTCACCCATCGACAGTGGGGGGTGCCTCGAGTGTACGCCCAATTAGACCAACTGGCAGACCTCATAATTAAGGGAAGAGACATCACACTAAGACATTATGGGAAGGACCCAGATAATTTAACTGTTCCCTACCGCCTGTCCGACTTCGAATGGATCAGGCAGAATCATAACAGAGTGTCTAATGCCCTGACTGGCTTTTGGGGAAAAATTGATTGTCATTACGGGCCCAATAGATGGACTGCCTCTTTCGCCAAGCTGAACTGGACTGCTCCTAAACTCTTTCTGAACAAACCCCTTATTAATGCCCTAAATGTTTTTACTGACGGGGGAAGGGAAGGATCTTCCGTTGTTATCCTTCCCCCACCTTACTCCCCAAGCAAGCTGAGAAAGGACAAATACTTTGAGAGAGTCAATGGACTGGCTCAATTTAAAGAGCTATACGCCACTGCGATGGCTCTAGACAAAATCCAGGAGCCCATGAACCTTTTTTCTGACAGTCTGTATGTTGTTAACCTACTCCCTGCCTTGGTGTCCTCCCACATTCGACTAGCTAGAAATCCCATAACCCCCTTAATGATTCAAGTGAGGTCCTTGTTAGTAAGTCGATCCAAACCCATATTTGTGCAGCATCTCCGAGGGCACCAGGGCTTACCTGGGCTCCTTTCCAGAGGAAATCTAATAGCTGACCAATTAGCGTCCATTGGTACTCAAACCGCATCTACACAGCAGGATCTAGACTTCCAACGAGCCCAAGACCTTCATGACCTTACTCACCTTAACTGGAGGGGGCTTCATCACAAATTCCCCCACATTCCCATCAAAAACTTGAAAAAAAATCATTAGAACCTGTAAATCCTGTTTACCATTCCTGCAGATTCCACCCCTGCAGTCCCCGGAGTTAACCCAAGAGGTCTTAAGCCAAATTGTCTCTGGCAGACTGATGTCACTCATTATGCAGCCTTTGGAAAACTGAAATTTGTATTTGTCTCAGTTGACACATACTCCCATGCCTGCTGGGCTACTGCCCATACAGGAGAAAGAGCCAAACATGCCCAAAGCCATTTTCTACAATGCTTTGCTACCCTAGGCTTACCACACCAAATAAAAACAGACAATGGCCCCTGCTTTGTTAGCAAGGCTTTACAAGAATTTTTAAATAAATGGCACATAAGCCACTCCACAGGGATCCCATATAACCCTCAAGGCCAGGCAATTGTAGAGGGCCAAAATAAAACACTCAAAGATCTATTACAAAAACAAAAAGGGGGAATAAACCCTCATGATCAACTGCATATGGCTCTATTTACACTTAATGTTTTAAATTTTTCAAAGGATTTGCCCCTAACAGCTTTCCAGAGACACTGGACACACCAAACACCATATGCCAAAGTTGAAGTACGCTGGAGGGACCAGCTGACTGGGCAATGGCGGGGATCAGACCCACTGATAAGCATGGGTAGAGGATTCGGATGTGTGTTTCCCATAGGAGATCCGAGTCCAATTTGGATTCCCGCCCACAATCTAAAATTTTGCCCACAAGTAAACAATGACCAAAGCCCAAGAACAGACCAAAATGGTCATTAGACTAAACCTTGTCAAATGAACAAAAGAAAAACTTATGGTCACTATGCACCGCTTTAGCCGCAAGAAAACCCAAGAGTGTCATCTGCTCTTGAGGTCCCCCTTTGTGCTTTTTTCTCCAGGAATGCCTTTGCTGCACCGCCCTTGGTGAATGCTCTGCCTGCCAATTGGACTGGGTTATGTGTAATGGTGCTTAAGCAGCAGCAGCAATACCAATCCCTGCGCAATCCTGCATGGGAACCATATGAGAATGGCCTTGACTATCAAGAAACTGTAGTCCCATAACCATAATAGAGTTCTGCTCTAAAGGTTTTGCCGTGTTAATGAGCTTTTTTTACAAATGCCTAAACTGTCAAAATAGATTTCCTTGTTCGTCAAATATGTCCTATAATTGCCCGACTAATGCCGTTATGCATTTGTATTTCTGTACAACTCTGTAAAATCATGTGCTGACTCCCCGTCTGCGTTTACTACAAGTAAATTGTCATGTATATTGTGATTCTATCCAAAAAATATAGCTGCTGGCTGTCCTCTCTTTTATATTTTATCTCCCTGTTGAGTCCCAGGAGGTGGCTGGTTAGCCAGAGACAGGTAAGATTCCTCACGGGAGTGACGACCTTAGACAGGCACAGTCGCAAGGACCTCAGGTGAGCAACGTGGGGGCCAACTGAGGTGAGGCATAGAACCTCACCCCCCCAGCTGAGAGAGAGACATTGTCTGTGAATGCCACAGACCAAGCCCAGCTATTTATTATTCTAACACCTTCCATAAATACATGCACATGCATCTCTGGTACGTAAAACAAAAAAGGGCGAAATGTAGGGCCTTCTAATCTAAGAAGTGGCCCTTGAGTGCTGAATCATTGCCGGGGTGGCCCTCGCCAGATGGGCATGGGGCAGCGCCTGAGCGTGCTTTCAAAATGAAACAAGTTTGCTACCTGTGTTCCGGGTGTCTCCCTGTTGGTGGCTTGGGTCTTCCGTGAACGTGATCAGCTCGGGGACACCGTTTATTGCATTGTGTGCCTTCCTGCGTGAAGAGCTTGTGACTGCTTGACCTTTATGCTGATTGGCCCATGAATGTTATATATACTCTGCTGTTTCCGCAATAAATGAGTTCCTGCTTTGACTGAGCTCCCTGTCGCATCTGTTTGTCTCCGGTTCAGGCTTAGGGGCCGGAGGCTGGTGATCGGGCGGACAGTCGGCACTCACCTCTCCCGACCTCACCTTGCTGGGGCGTGCCCTTCTCTTCCCTCCACAGGTTCGGAGGATCCTGAGGAGGGCTAAAAACCCCAAGAGGTATTGGCACAAAAACAGACCCACAGACCAGTGGAATAGAATAGAAAATCCAAACATTAACCCAAACACATACAGTCAGTTAATATTTGATAAAGGAGCCTTGGATATACAATGGGGAGATGACAGCTCTTCAGCAGCTGGTGTTGGAAAAACTGGACAGCTACATGTAAGAGAATGAAACTGGACTACTGTCTAACTCCATACACAAAGGTAAACTCAAGGTGGATCAAAGACCTGAATGTAAGTCATGAAACAATAAAACTCTTAGAAAAAAACATAGGAAAAAATCTCTTGGACATAAACATGAGTGACTTCTTCATGAACATATCTCCCCGGGCAAGGGAAACAAAAGCAAAAATGAACAAGTGGGACTATATCAAGCTGAAAAACTTCTGTATAGCAAAGGACATCATCAGTAGAACAAAAAGAGATCCTACAGTATGGGAGAATATATTCATAAATGATGTATCCGATAGGGGGTTGACATCCAAAATATATAAAGAACTCACGCACCTCAACAAACAAAAAGCAAATAATCCAATTAAGAAATGGGCAGAGGACATGAATACACTTCTCCAAAGAAGAAATTCAAATGGCCAACAGGCACATGAAAAGATGCTCCACATCGCTAATCATCAGAGTAATGCAGATTAAAACCACAATGAGATATCACCTCACACCAGTGAGGATGGCCAACATCCAAAACACAAACAACAACAAATGTTGGCGAGGATGTGGAGAAAAGGGAACCCTCCTACACTGCTGGTGGGAATGCAAATTAGTTCAACCATTGTGGAAAGCAGTATGGAGGTTCCTCAAAAAACTCAAAATAGAAATACCATTTGACCCAGGAATTCCACTCCTAGGAATTTACCCTAAGAATGCAGCAGCCCAGTTTGAAAAGACATATGCACCCCTATGTTTATCACAGCACTATTTACAATAGCCAAGAAATGGAAGAAACCTAAGTGTCCATCAGTAGATGAATGAATAGAGAAGATGTGGTACATATACACAATGGAATACTATTCAGCCATAAGAAAGAAACAAATCCTACCATTTGCAACAACATGGATGGAGCTAGAGGGTATTATGCTCAGTGAAATAAGCCAAGCCGAAAAAGACAAGTATCAAATGATTTCACTCATATGTGGAGTATAACAACAAAGAAAAAAACCGAAGGAACAAAACAGCAGCAGACTCACAGAACCCAAGAACGGACTAATAGTTACCAAAGGGAAAGGGACTGGGGAAGATGGGTGGGAAGGGAGGGATAAGGGGGGAAAAGGGGCATTACGACTAGCAGATGTAATGTTGGTGGGGCACAGGGAAGGCTGAACAACTCAGAGAAGACAAGTAGTGACTCTATAGCATCTCACTATGCTGATGGACAGTGACTGTAATGGGGTTGGTGGGGGGGACCTGATGAAGGGGGTAGTGTAATCACCGTAATATTGCTCATTTAACTGTAGATTAATAACAAAATAAACCATTAAAAAAGTGCTGCAAAATAAAATAGGGGTGCATATGTCTTTCTGAATCTGAGAAGTTGTATTCTTTGGGTAAATCCAAAGGAGTGGGATTCCCGGGTCAAATGGTATTTCTATTTTTAGTGTTTTGAGGAATATTGCTTTCCACAATGGTTAAACTAGCTTACATTCCCACCAGCAGTGTAGGAGGGTTCCCCTTTCTCTGCATCCTTGCCAGCATTTGTTTTTCTTAGTCT
This sequence comes from Smutsia gigantea, assembly GCA_032199065.1. Classification (NCBI taxonomy): domain Eukaryota; kingdom Metazoa; phylum Chordata; class Mammalia; order Pholidota; family Manidae; genus Smutsia; species Smutsia gigantea. The sequence continues at coordinate 7,964 of JAVSCE010012654.1, forward strand.
TTTGATGCTGGACATCCTCACTGGTGTGAGGTGAGAGCTCATTGTGGTTTTAATTTGCATTTCCCTGATGATTAGTGATGTGGAGCATCTTTTCATATGTCTGTTGGCCATCTGAATTTCTTCTTTGGAGAACTGTCTCTTCATATCCTCTGCCCATTTTTTAATTGGGTTATTTGCTTTTTGGGTGTTGAGGCGTATAAGTTCTTTATATATTTTGGATGTTAACCCCTTGTCGGATATGTCATTTACAAATATATTCTCCCATACTGTAGGATGCCTTTTTGTTCTGTTGATGGTGTCCTTTGCCGTACAGAAACTTTTTAGTTTGATGTAGTCCCATGAGTTTATTTTTGCTTTTGTTTCCCTTGCTCGAGGAGATGCGTTCAGGAAGAAGTTGCTCATGCTTATATTCAGGAGATTTTTGCCTATGTTTTCTTTTAAGAGTTTTATGGTTTCATGACTTATATTCAGGTCTTTCATCCATTTTGAGTTTACTTTTATGTATGGAGTTAGACAATAATCCAGTTTCATTCTCTTACATGTAGCTGTCCAGTTTTGCCAGCACCAGTTGTTGAAGAGGCTGTCTTTTCCCCATTGTATATCCATAGCTCCTTTATCGTATATTAATTGACCATATATGCTTGGATTTATATCTGGGCTCTCTAGTCTGTTCCATTGATCCATGGGTCTGTTCTTGTGCCAGCACTAAATTGTCTTGATTACTGTGGCTTTGCAGTAGAGCTTGAAGTCGGGGAGCATAATCCCCCCCATCTTTATTCTTCCTTCTCAGGATTGCTTTGGCAATTTGGGGTCTTTTGTGGTTTCATACAAATTTTAGAACTATTTGTTCTAGTTCATTGAAGAATGCCGCTGGTATTTTGATAGAATCTGTAGATTGCTTTAGGCAGGATGGTCATTTTGACAATATTCATTCTTCCTATTCATGAGCATGGGATGTATTTCCATTATTGGTGTTGTCTTTAATTTCTCTCATCAGTGTCTTTCACCCACTTTTAATGAGTACAGACACACCAACTCGCAGTGATGAGGAGACACAACCAAGAGTGACTCAGAGCGTGGAGAAGGTGCCCTGAGTTGGGTCTGTAGGGCTATCACTAGTGTGCCTGGCAGAGTGCCACCCGGGGCTAAGGAGTGCAGGAGGAAGCGGCACTGCAGGGCCAAGCGGTGGGCAGGCATCTCCAGTGGGTGAGAAGAGGGAGAGGAGAGGGAGGAGGGTCTGAGAGATTCACAGACCTCGTTCCATGCCCAGAGCCACCTCAGGAGGGAGGTCTCTCATTTCAGACAGGAAACCATGTGTGGGGGGTGGTCACAGAGCTGGGAAGCGCTGGAGTGTGGCACAGTCCCCCTCCAAGCAGAGGAGAGCCTCCCTGCACCACACCATCCCCGGGTGCCCCTGCAGTGTCAGGGGAGAAGGGGTAACCAGAAAGCAGACACCAGCACCCTGGACACAGGACGCCGGCCTTTCCTGATCTATTCTGTACAATTAAGCATGAAACTTCCTTCCTTCCTCTGGGTTCCTCTAGGTCCCACAAAGGAAGACTTCTCACCTAGAAGTCATACTATCACAAACCTGAAGGAAGACACATTTCCTGAGAATGGGAGGTCAACATTTACCTGAACTACAGGACACCCACCTCTAGACGTCATGCCCGCCTTAAATCGTCAACAGTGAGGTGGTGGTGCGGCTGACCACACACGACTGTATTGGTCTTTGAAGGGCAACTGTTGGAAACCAACAAATGGTCCCATAGAAACAGAGTGGAGGAAGTCTAGCTATTTAATTTAGCAGTGCTGAAACAGCAAAAGAGTGTGAAGAAAAATGGAGGCAGCCGCGACAGGTCCCTTGGGAGGAGGACTAAGTTTTAAGGCAGCTATTTATCAGGATCCTCAGAGCTTCTTAAAAATACAGATTCCCGAGTTTTTACTCCAAACCACTGAAAGAATCTCTGGGTGAAGCCAGAAATCTATTTCTTAATGTTCCCTGAGAAAGTCCAATAATCAGTCTGGTTAAAACAGTTCTACTTCAACCAGTAAGTTTCCCTTTCTTCTAAAATAAAATCAAACCCCAATTACTTAGGGACATTTGGTTTTAATTTCAAAAAATTCTAATGATATAAATCTGGGGATTAAGATGCAAAGTATGGTAGATTAATTAACAAAGAGATTTATGGGATACCCACCCCTCAGTATTCCCCCACACACTCCTCCCGTGCTTCAACCCTTCAACGGATGCACAGGCACCACACCCCCACCGAGACCAACCTCTGCTCAGGTGGCCCAGACCCTGGTCGAGACCAGTTCCCAGACAGATGCCAAGAACCAATCCCCAGGCTCTGGGACTGACAAAGAGACCAGGGACCTGGCCTAGGCCAGCTGCTGCCAAGGCAGCAAAGGGCAGATTCTATCAGCACGTACCCTCAGAAATCTGGGGGACATGGTTTTGACACATTAATGACGTCCAGGCAGGAGGGCAGCTCCCAGGCCTGCACCGGGCCATGGGAACTGACTTTTAGAGCTGGGTTTCTGCTAGGTAACAAGCTGGTGCCTAACATGTGGTTCTCCCTGTTTAAGAACTCAGAGAAAGAGTCGCTTTGACAGAAAGGGTGTGTTCCAGCCCAAACTAAACCCTCCCAGATGGCCACCAGGACCTCGGCTTACACATGCTCCTGCTTCCCGTTCTTTACCTTCCCCACCTGGAACCCACAGAAAAATGACATAATCTTCAGCCAACAAAGAGCTGAAGTCTCTTGCCTGCAGTGGCCCGTGACATCTAGCCTTCCCTTCACCCAGAACATCTGCAGCTCTGGTCACACTTCCCAGCACTGAGAACAAGCTGCTAATCAATAGCCACACTCTGCAAAATTCATCTTACCTTCCGAAGCAACCCAAAGCAGGCTCGCACCGAAAGGGATTCACTCAGCACTGCTATTTTTAAAAATGCAAATATGGTTGGAGAAGGCAGTAAAAATAACACACCAGAGTCCTGATCAAAGGTGGGTCCTTTCTTCAGGGGCCAGGTCCTCACCGAAATAGGGGTGGGATGTGTGAGGAGCAGGGTGGCTGGTCTTCTGTGGAGTTTTGTTTTCATCATACCTGGGAGCCCAGAGCAGAGAAAACAGAACAGACTCCCACACCCCTCCCCAGACACACAGCTCAGCCACCTCAGGCCGGCAGGGGGATCCACCCCGCAGGGGCGGACAGGTCTCACCATCCTCCCTGAGCGACTATGTCAAGCACTGTCGGTTCTCTGCTTTCCTTAATTCTTAAACTACATCCTTCCCATACAAACTGTGGACTGTGCCACAAACACTTATTTTCCCCAGAGAAGCAGGAGCTCAGTAGAGGCACAGGAAGCCAAGCAGGCACAGAAACAGACCCCTGGCATTGAATGAAGGCCAGGGTCTTGTGTATTTCAGTGATGGTCCTGACAGCCAGGTGGTTCCAAATCTGGTGACCTTCCACACTGGCCTGACCCACACCATCAGTAGCACCACCACAGAGAGTCCCACAGACAGGCTGACCCACTCCCAGCACCAGCCTCGATGGTCACGTCCTCCCTTCCTCACCATGTCTCTAGGATTAGGTCAGGACAGGATCAGGTCACCTGCCTTCTGAGCAAAGATTTCTAATAAAATCAAGCACAATTTAGCAGCCCACCTGGGGGCTGAGTTCATGATAGGTGGCATGGCTGGCAAGTGGAAAGGCTTCACTGCCACCCACTGGAGAAAGGGGTGAGGAGGAAATGCCTCATGGTGCTGCAGACTTATCTCTCACTAGGAAATGGGAAAGTCACAGCTACAGGTGCCCCACAGCTGATCCAAGCATTAAAAAACACTGCAAAATGAAATGACAGTCATCTGTCGGTCTGTGGCTGACACTAGAGGCACCAACCTCTCCTGAGACTGAACCACCACAGTCATCCTCACCTAAGCCACCAGAGCACAGAACATGATTTGGGCCACTATTTCCTGGTCTCCAAAAATGGCAGCCATCGGCACCACTGAGCTGCATTAATGCACTACAGCAGGTGCACCGGGGAGTTGGAAGCCCTGGCCGAGAAGCGCGGGGGCTTTCTGGGATACACGTTACACCTCTTATGGAATAAACATCTCAGCTTTGCTATCTGTCTTATCTGGGCCAACAGGTTGCTGGATGGGAAGTCTGAAAAATGCTTCCCATTCTGGCAGGTTGTATCCAGGTGTTCTCAAAAACCATCAATCCTAAGTGGAGGGAGACAGTGACAGAGGGAGACATCAAGGGCTCTGCTGTGGTCCTCCCTTTGAGGGCCAACCCAGCCATGTGAGGGGGAAGGCAGGCCTGCGGCAATGTTTCTGACAGCCTGCCTACATGTAATATGCCATGGAACACACCGGGTAAGCAATCAAAAATGACAGTTCCCATGCCCTCTCATGCTCCCCTCAATGATTTCCCAACTATTTCAGAGTTTACTTCACTCTTCAGTAGGCTGAACTATCCTGAAACAGCAAAGGACACACAGAGGCTGTTACATGAACTGTGCAGGGAAAGCGTACGACAGAGGCATCTTAAGACAAACCCGCTTTTCTCGGGCTTGAACTCCAGTCCTATCTCTCCTCTACTGGGGCTTTGGCAGGAACACAGCCTGCCCTATAGAAAAGTCTGGGCTCCCAACAGTTTGCTTTTTTGACATTTATTATATGCTACTCCCTTGATTAACTATAGACTGTCCATCATCCATCCTTCCATTCATTCAACAAACTAAATACCAACTAGGATGCCAGACATTGTGCCTGATGCTAAAGGAACAAGAGGAGACAAGAGACAGGTGGGGAGGACAGGCTGTTCATTAAGCAATTACATACCGACAAGCACCAGGCTAGGGGAAGCATGGGCTGCCACAGGGAACAACCATGTCTTTACATCTGCCCCAAAGAGCTGCACTCAAGTCGTTGCTCATGTCACCTTCTCAGAAGGCCTTCTCTGACCATCCCATTTGGAAATCACTCCTCCTTAGTCTCTACTTGCACCCCCATTTTTTTCTCCACAACACTTGCCATTCCCTGCATTTGTTATCATCTGTCTGCCCATTAGAATGGGAACCTCCCGGGGGCAGGCACTGCTCGCCCATCAGGTCCCAGCACAGTGCCTGGAACATAGAGGGTGGCCAAAGGCACACTGGGGAAGAGGGTGCACCTGAGGAAACTCGAGAGGGATGCTGGAGGAAGACACATGGAATGCAGATAAAGGTCAGTTAAGGGGTGGTCAGCAATGCCCACTGCAATGCCCACTGCTGGTAAGTGACCCAGGACCATGGCCATCAGGGCTCAAGGGTCCCAGAGAGTGAACGGGGCTGGAGGACTGGCCATCCAGACAACAGGGATCAAAGGGCTGCAGCTCCTTTGGGAGCTATGGCTGAAAGGAGGAAAAAGGGAGGAGGTAGGTGGGAGGGACTGGGCTGAGGAAGGGCCTCTTTTTAAGACATTAGCATAGGGTCAGGCAGGAAGCTACCAAGAGAGAGTTAAAGATTCAGGCCTGAGAAGTAACCCACAGAGACAGCCTACAGCACGGTATCCACAAAGGGCCCAGGACCTCCACAGCAGAGGCTCTCAGTTCAGAAACACCACTACCTCTAGATGGTTGGGAACTCCAAACAGCAAGCCCAGAGTCTGTTGCCCAAGTGACCTGCCACCTTCTCTTGGTGGCAGGCAGCACTGAAGGGCCTCTGCTTTTGCTCCCACCTGCACCCTGCTTTAGCCTCATTTCTGAGCAGCCAATTCCCAGCAAAAGACCTTCTATGGGCAGCCACTTGCTAATATGTGAGCTGCCCCCCAACCAGACCATATGCTGCTCAAGGGCAGGGGTCGGGTCACACCTCTACCTCTGACAGCTGGCACAGTGCTCACACAGTAGGCGCACAAGTACCAGCACACTTCCAATGGCCCTTATTCTTGCCCGATGGCTCAGCTCCTAAGCCCCATCACCGTCAGTCTGTTGGTCTAACACGACAGTTCTGATGGGTGTCCATAGCCACTGCACATGTGGTGCTCAGGGCCTGTGGGCCAGCACCCTCTCCAGGGCCTTGGAAGGGTGGGGCTGAGAACAGTCAGCAAGCTGAGGATGGGAGATGCCGCTTTTCCTCCCTCATTGTCACCCTGACGTACTTCCTTTATTCTGAGCTTTAAGACTAGGCTTATACAATGGTGGCTTTTACGAAACCAAGTTTTTTTGGAAAAGTGGGAATAGAAGCAAGGGAAAGATGCCTCATGAGTACTGTGTGTGTATTTGGTGGAGAAATGCATTGGCTATACAGACCTTTCCTGATTCTCAGAAGAGTTATATAAAAAAAAAGGACAATGGGAAAAAACAGGAGGGAGGGATTATCAATAGCTTCGAACAAATGAGTGTTAGCACCCTTAAACAAACAACTTCACACCTTTCTATTGACTGATACCTGAGGGTTGAGTTCTAAGAATCTAGGTAGAATTACCGTTTAAGAAAGACTTAAAAATATTAGTATTTCTACCTTTCCTTTAAACACTGCAAGTTCAACTTGATGTTTGCAAAGCCAAGAGAAGTATAACTTCCGGAGGCTATGAATGCAGCCAAAAAAAATCTTTGGAGGTTCCTGTTTGCCTAGATGCAACCTACTACATATTGTTCTAAGACATCCATGCATAGGTGAGCACATTTTTTATTTAACTAAGGACTAAACACAAAACATGTGGGTGGACTGGTATTATGATAAAAGATCCATGGAAATGGATTTGGGGTAGGAGGTCCAGTAGTTAGGAAAACTCTCTCTGCTGTTCTCCACATTTTGCTAAATGTAAGGCAGATATGGGTATGGAACTGAAAACTCATCTGCAGAAGCCTGCCAGGTGACCATAAGAAAGATAGTCTCTGCCCTGGTCTCAGAATCCATCTTAATCCAGGAGCATGAATTCTTGCAATTCAGTCTGGCAGGGACTAATTAAGTTATGTTCCTTCAATTAAGACAACACTAATGGAGGCCAAGCCTCCAAGGTTGAAGGTGGGGCAGAAGTTCACCCAGAGCAGTGGGAGGTGATATCAGCTCCAGCCAAAGGAAAGACATCCTAGGCGGGCACTGGGGATGACACGGCCCATTCTGCTTCCACACATGGGCAGTTTGGTGCACTGAAACTCATTTTAAGAGCCATCAGTGACAGTCCAGCCCCAGGTAAACGTGACAGGGAAGCTGGAGGAAGCCACGGCTCCAGCACACAGAGGCTGTGCATGCTGGACAAACTGCAAACCCTCTCCGGGGCCAAAGTTCTGAGATGCCTACAGCTAAGGGCCTGCAGGAGAGTACCCGCAGGACTCCAAGGCACAGGGCTTGCCACATGCATTGCAGAAAAGAACCACAGCACAGGCAACCGCAATCTGAGAACCAACGACTGTGCTGTTTGGGGAGAACAAGCAAGCACAGCCAAAAGTGATGGGAAAAGAAGAGCCACCTGTAAAGGTGAGGCACCCTTTCCTTTCTGCTTTGTCACTGTTCAACAATATTAAGCCCAGTATTGATCATTACACTAACAATGCAGAGAAATTTGAGAAGACTCAGAGCAGTGCTAGAAACAGGAGCTATGAGAAGAGGGAAACAAATTGTAGGACAGAAAGGAGAAGCCCAGGAGTGTGACTTCTGTCTTCAAGTCTATGACTTTAATGAGAATGCTGAACGATTCTCAATGTCTGTGGAGAATGTAAAGTACAGATCCATCTCCTACCTGGTGTAACAGCTGCCCTGACCCCTCATGAAGCCTAAGATCATCAAAGAGAGGACCAGGAAGTTCATCCAGCACCAGTCAGACCGGTATGTCAAAATCAAGCATTAACTGGCAGAAACCCAGAGGCACTGACAATAGGGTGGGTAGAAGATGCAAGGCAGATCTTGATGCCCAACACTGGTTACGGGAGCAACAAAAGGAAGTACGTGCTTCTCAGGGGTTTCGGGAAATGCCTGGTCCACAGGACAAGGAGCGTTAAGTGCTGCTGATGTGTAATGGATCTTACTGTGCTGAGAATGCTCACGTCCCCTCCAAGACCTGCAAAGCCATGGTGGAAAGAGCAGCCCAGTTGGCCATCAGAGTCACCAATCCCAATGCCAGGCTACGCAGCGAAGAAAATAAATACACAGCTTGTGTGCACACTGTGTGTGTGTTAATAAGGCTGTCAAACCTCAATAAATAAATAAATATAAAAATAAAAATAAAGGAGGGATGGTTGGGCAAAAGGAAGAAACCAGGGACAGGAGCCACCCTCCAGAACGGGCTTCCTGGGGTACAGATCTGCACATCGCTGAAGTCCCTCAGGGAACCATACTTCTCTTTCCTTGTGGGGTCAGACATGTATTGTTCAGCAAGGAAGCCAGCAGCCACACTGGGCTGCCGAGCCCTTGAGATGCGCCCTCATCTGAATGGAAATGTGCTATAACACAGACAGGAGTTCAAAGACTTGGTATGAAGAACATAAAATACCTCATTAATATTTTTTATATTTGTTAAATGTTGAAATGGTTATCTTGGACCTATGTTGACTTATGCAAAATATATTAAAATTAATTTCACCTGTTCCTTTTTGCTTTTTAAATGTGGCCACTTTAAAAAATCTTGAATTATGTATGTGGCTCATGTTGTAGTTCTATTGAAAAATGTTGGTTTAAACCAACAAATTCTTTAAAAAATCAAAGAGTTCCAAAAGGCTGAACAACACAAAATAGCGGTCCCAACTTCCTGTCTCAATCGTGTTCCCTGAAGGCGAATTCATAACTTCTTAGTGGTTTGAATATTTACCCATATATAGAAACAGTATGCTTGTATCTCTAATACCTAATTTATTAAAATTATAGGCATTATCTCTTGACTTCCCATTTCTAACCCTTCATCCGACAACCCCTTTCCTAGAGCCCATCCTTCCAACAGTTCTACTGCATTGACTGTAACAATATAAATGTGTTGTAATAGAGTAAATATAGTTCACAGCTACAAGAACCAAGTGGCACTTGTACATACTCAACTGTATATATACTCAACCTTTGTACATATTGATAATTTTGTCAAAAACCTATCCACAACTTTTCCAAACATGTTCAAATAATCCATCGGGTGTTTTCTGGGTTTTATCTCTCTTTCTTGGCCATCTTCCTTCTGCAGAATTCCACCCTGCTTCTCCAACATGGACTTTCCTTTGCAGCGTGCGTGCGTGCGTGTGTGTGTGTGTGTGTGTGTGTGTGTGTGTCCCCAGAAAACTCCCTTGTTTTGGTGAAGCACACCTTCCACCAGTTTCAGAAAAAGGGTCCATGGGAGCCACATTGTTTCACAGTCCTTGCAAGCCTGAAAGGAGTTACTTGATGGGCAATTTGGTTGGATATGGAAGCCCTCAGAATGCTGAGGGCTTTGCTCTATAGTCTTCTGACCCAAGGACCTCTATCCTAACTGGCTCATTTGCTCTGTTGATACTCACTGTGATCCTTGCTGATATATTTATTTCTATTACCTTTAGGGCTTCCTATCTCCCATTCTTTTTCTTTGCTCTCTTTTTTCTACAGGAATGACTAGAGTTTCTAATTCGGAATACTTTCCCTCTATTGGTTTGCAAGCTTTCAATCCTATTTCTGTTCTTTCAGTGGTCACCCTCAACATTTTAATATGCCTATTTGACTCAGAAAGACTAAAGCAAATCAGTGTCTCTCCTACTCTTCCCAAACAGCTCAAAGATCTCAGAATGTGTTCATTCAAATCATCCTCCCTCTCATTTCCACTTATTGTTTGTCAGGATTTTAGTTTTTAATTCTTCTCAAATTAGTAATGATCACTGTTTTATAAGTTAGTACTGATTTAGATATACCCACACGTTTCCGATGTCTGTATACCATTCCTTTTGTGTCTCTCTTTTCTCCTGTGTTTAGTTGCAGTTAAGGTCTGTTAGTGAATAAACTCAGTTTTTTCTTTCTGTGAAAATGCCTTTATTTTGTTTTCACAATTGAGTGACAAGCTGCTTGCTGAAACCTGAGCCGACATTCATTTCCTTAGCATGCTGCGGATTTTCATCCTGTTGCAGCCCGGCCCCCACTGCCTACTACTTAGACGTCTGCTGAGCTTCAGTGTGGAGCCTTGGGAGTAATTTTTTCTCTCAACTGATTTTAAGATGCTATTCTTCCCCCTTCCCATTAGACACAGGTTGGGTCCTCTCATGCTTGAGCTTGTTACCTCTCCTTCTCATGTACCATCTCTTCATCTCTCTGTGCTCATGTCTACTTCTTCAGATCTATTTTCCGGTTCATATAATTCTTGTGGTATGCCTATTTTGCCATTTAACATTTCCAATGGGTTTTTAATTCAATGATCAGGTTTCATTCTAGAAGTTTTATTTGGTTCTTTTTAAAAATAGCCCCCTTTTAAATGTATTGTCTTCTTTTCTGTTTATTCTTCTAGACCCTCAATCGGTTTAAACATTTGTATTATACGCTCTTTTATTATCTGATGTTTTTTTTTATCTGATGTTTTTACATGTTGGCAATCCTCCTATTTGTTAAAACAGGTGACTCTTGCTTATAATTTCTGCACGTTTAGTAATTTCCTGGCATGAGCCCACTGTGTGTGGAGATCATAGGATTCCAAGTGACCTGCAATGTGGAAGGCTCATTCTACGAAAGTTTTGCCTTTCTTTCTGCAAGGAGCTCCAAGGGGTACCACCAGCCTGGTGCTAGCTTGGGGTTTCCTGAAACGTGGGTATCATACATACAGACTTCAAACCTGGATGCTCTGATTGCTCATGAGAGACTTCCCTCAAAACTTCAGAGTGAGGAGATGACAGATTTCCTTGCCATTTCTCTTACCCCTTGGGGGAGATTTTCTTACTTTCCTTTTATCCTTATCCCAGGGACTAGCCCTTTGAGAGAATTTATATTTCAGTTCTATATAAATGTCAGCTAAAATCCAAACTATTATTGCTGGAAATTTTAGGGCCTAGTAAACACCCCCAGAGCTGCTGTGACATCAGAAGACCTACTCTGCTCTGGTTTGGAGGTCTCTTGATTTTGGTTTCTTGCTGTCTCTTTTCTTTTTTATAAGCTCAGCTAAATATTTTTGAATGTTTGTTATATTTTATACAGCATTTCTGTGACTGTAGTAGGCGTGGCTCTTCATTAGCTCAATCTACCATATTAGACTGGAAATCCATTCCACTGCCTTCCGGCTTCCCAGGAGGTTGAAAAATCTGATGCATCTTCATTCCCAATCTTTTGTATGTGACCTGTTGTCTCCTTGTGGAAGCTTCACCCTCCGAGTTCTGGAATTTACAATGTGCCAGTTAGGACTTTTTCCATTCACCATCCTGGAGCCCAGTGATCATCAATTCTGTAAACATTTCTGATTTCTTTGATACAGTTCTGTCCTTCATTTTTCCTTTCTCTCTTTATAGATTTCCTACATGTCATTGTTTTTATTCTATCTCCTGGGAGTCTGTCAACTCAGTTTTTCTTCCTAATATTATGCTTTTAAATTCTAAGAACTCTTTCTTGTTCTGATTTTTATAGCATCTTGTTCTATTTCATTGACAAAATACTAGCTCTCATTTCTCTGAAGATATACACTGTGTCTTGAGGGTTTCTTCTGTTTTCAGTATCAACTCTCTTTCCTCTGATTAAGTCTTTCTCTTTGTTTGTTTTAGCTTCTACCCTTCAGTTTAGGAGCTTTTTGAATATGCTCAGCATCTTTGGCTGTCCATTTCCATTTAAAAATAAGTCAACAGGAGATCTTCATGGTGATGGAAAAGTTTTCTATCAATTGCTGTGGTGGTTACATGAAACTACAAGCACACATTGTGTATCAATGGCATAGAAATGCACACACACACTGTGTATTAATGTCAATTTTCTGGCTTTGATAAAGTCTGTGGTAATGTGACCACTGGGGGAAACTGGATGAAGGGTGCAGGGGACCTGTCTGTACCATTTATGCAACTTCCTGTGACTCTATAATTAGTTCAAAATAAAAAGTGAAACAAAAAAGCTGAGGCATAAAAAGATGATGGGAGCTTTGTGAACATGGGCAAGGCTTTGGGCTGCTGCTACAGATCATATCAGCAGGAGTAGAAGCTAGCTTTTGCTTTGAGGGACAGCCAAATTCTAGCAACTGCAGCTCTGTCTTTGACACTTGTTTTTTTCCAGAGAGGAATCCTCCAATCCCACGCCTCCTGCCAGGTCTCAGCACCCTGGGAGCAGGCAGGGGACCCAGCGGGATTTCCACTTTCAGTGTACAAACTTTCATGAACCTTCAGTTCAGGTCATGTTGCCCTTTGCTGTGCCTGGGAAACCTCAACCATGAGTCTCTCTTGTGGGCAGAGGGAGTGAGCACTGTCTGGCTTGTACACGTGGCAAGATAACTTAGTGAGTTTAATCTCTCCCATTACAGACTCCCAACTAATCCCTCTGTCTGGAGGCTCAAACGGAGGCTTCTTGCTCCCCATATGGTGCTTCTCCTTGGTCTCCACAGGAACCAGCACTTCTGCCTCTTCTGCTCAGCTCAGCCTTTGCTCACCTTCCATCTCCCAAAACTTGAAATCTTTTGTCTGTTGTCTTCTCTCCCATTTGTTATCCTCATGGGTTCACATGTTTAAAAAATTATTTAATTGTCATTCCAGAAGGGTTTCTGGAGAAAGTGGAAATAAATGGATGTATCCAACTTACCATGTTTACCTGAAGCATGTCAACCAGAAATCTTTAACCTGAATTTTGCAAAGCACTTACATTCAGCCATGGGATATAAAGATGGAGACAAGATAATAAGTCAACAAAAACAAGAAATCATGAATTCAAAAATCAGAAATCCTTAATTTCCATATTCACCTACTTAATTTAGAGACCAGGTCATCTTTGAAGAGCTCTTCAAGTACTGCTATTGGGATTTGCAACAGTGGAAGGGAAAAGAAAGCACAGGAATTCCATTAGAGGAAACCCATTAGAAACTCCCCAATCATCTCAAAGGGCCACCTATCTGCTGCTGCAAATGGCTTTTTGTTTCAAATGTCAAAGAAACTTGAAATTCCATGGACTGCTGTGATTCAGTCATGACAGTTAGAACTGACCCAGGACAAAGCTGGTCTCTGGGTAGAAGAGATTCACTGTTAGTGTCATGTGACAGGCGTGGGTAATCAACACTTCACACACTTACAAAATTAAATTAGATTCTTAAATGCTAAACTAAAAACAATCACTGAGAAAGTCACAACATATAAATAGCAGCACATGTGCCCCTCAGCAGACAGCCCCCCTGCATAAGGAAGGGGGACCTGTGAAGCAACAGTAGCCAAGATGCACTCAGACAGCTCAGGGCCTCTATACCAGACACTGTCTGTCTTAACACAGGGCATCCTCGCCCAGCTCTCAGCAGAACCAAACAGCTACAGAAACAATTCAGTTACCAAAGTACAATTCAAGTCAAGCAACAAGTATTTCATTACCCACTGCATAAGAAATATTATAAACCACACCATGAGAATAACAAAAAAAGGTATAGTCTTTGCCTTGAAACACTTCAACGGTAACCAGTCTAAAATGCATAGCTCCTATGACAGGTAAATATTTGAAAGCTTGCTCCATGTCTAAGAAGCCCTGTTATGCAACCCCTTTTTTTCTAGGATGACTGTGGAGCCACGCATGTAAAACAATCAGAAGGTTATTCCTAGAAATATTTAGAACTCGGAGTCCTTTCAGTTTATAAGGGTCAAATCCCCTAAAACATATTTAAACAGGAAAATAGGTTACATCCCAATGTAATGCAAGACACTTGGGGCAGACCCCAATGACACAGGCAGGCACCCGCCACAGGAGGTGGCCACTGCCAGACCCTAAAGGACAGAGAGAAGACCCAATGCAGGGTCTAACTGGCAAGCCAACAAATCATCTGATTAAAAAATGGGCAAAGGATTTATCTGAATAGACATTTCTACAAAGAAGACAGACAAATGGCTAATAAGCACATGAAAAGATGCTCACATAATTAGTCATTGGGGAAATGCATATCACAAGGTGATACCATTCACACCCACTAGGATGCCTATAATCAAAAGACCAACAATATCAAGTTTTGGTGAGAATGTAGAGAAACCAGATCCCTCAATACATTGCTGGTGGAAAGGTAAAATGGTGCAACCGCTCTGGAGAACAGTTTGGCAGCTGCTCAAAAGGTTAAGCACAGAGTTACCATATGACCCAGCAATTCTTCTCTCGGGTATAGTACCCAAGAGAATAGAAAATACGTGCCCACACACAACCGTGTGTGAACGCCCATGGCAGCAGTTTCAAATAGACAAAAAGTGGAAACAATTCAGGCGCCCATCAGCTGGCAAATGCAAAAATAAAGCATGGCATATCCATACAATAGGATATTAGCTAGCATCAACAGGACTGAAGTTTCGACAGGTAACGACAACTTGAAGGAAACTTGAAAACATGCCAAGTGAAAAGAAGCCTGACACAAAAAGCCACATAACAGATGTTTCCACTTGAATGAAGTGTCCGGAACAGGCAAATCCAGAGAGACAGAAGTGGCTTCCAGGGGCTGAGAGGAGGAGGAAGGCCATATGACTGCTAATGGGTATAGGGTTCCTTTTTGGGGTGGTGAAAATGTTCTAAATTTAGACAGTGATGATGGGTACACAAATTTTTGAATATACATTTGAATTGTATACTTGAAAAGAGTGAATTTTATGGTATGTGAATTATATGTCAATAAAGCTTTTTTTTTTAAGGCAAGCCAGGTTATGCTGCAATTAATAACTTGGCTGGTTCAGTGGTCCTGAGTAGGTAGTTTTCTTGGATATATCTCCTAAGTCGTAGTGTACCATGTCTACACTGAGTATTGTAGATTTTATTTTTCAAGTCAAATACCAGAACTTGTCTGCAATAGCTAAGTCACCAGAAAACTAAACTCGGCACTACTGACAGCCTCCATTTCTATTCTTGGAAATGAGACGGGTGACCTTCTGTGGAGTTTTCTTTCTGTAAGTCTTAGTGTCTTTGCCCACTGGTAGCGTCCATCAACCCTATCTCAGCGGCTTAGCCTCCTGGAGCCTTAGCCCCTCGTGTATAAAATAAGGAGGTTGAGCCGAATCATCCCTTTCAGTCCCACCACTATGACCCTGACACTCTAAACCCTGGCGCACAGCCAGTGTCGTCCACCTCAGGGCCTCCGTCGAAGACCCCACCTGCTGAATGCCCAACGGCAGACAACTCCCTCATACTCCAAAGTCACCAGCACACAGGAGGAAAGCTTGGGCGTGTGGGTCTTAAGGGGATGGAAACCCCAACACCCACGAAACACATCCCTACTTCAGGAATCAGTGCCAAGAACATAGTACCAGGCCCACTACAAGTCGCCTCATCTGTGAAATGTCTCACAGAGCGCTGATTAGGACAGCACCTCCCCCTGGGGCAAGGAAACAGCCCACCTTATGAGGCCAGTCTGCATCTGGATGGTGGAGGGTCTTTTGAAAATTTGGCCCTTGCTTTTGCAAGGAGTTCCAGGGGCAGCCCTGCCTGAACCCTCACACCTAAGCGAGCAATTCCAACTGGGGCAAAACTCCAAAATGAAGAGGAAAGTCACTTAGGATGTTTCTGGAAATGCTTTTTCATTTAAACTTCCAAAAAAAAGGAACCTGTCCTCTACCCCCCAACCAGTGTCTTTTGATTCAAGTATCTCCATGAGTCCCCTCATGTCCTTCAGTGGCTACTGAGGACACCCTGCCCTAACGAGAGGGCTCAGGAGCAGGAGCCAGGGAATGAAAATGCTGGCCCACCCTATCCCCCAACGGCAGAGCTGGTCTCTCCCTGAAGTGGCACCAAACTGAATATAACATAACATGGCATGTCGCCTGGCGTGAAGGGCAACACTTGAGAGATGAGGAAGAAGGGAAGTGACATGCCAGGGACAGCACTGAGGGATGAGACATACCAATTCGCTCAATGCCACAAAGCTAATAAAGAGGAAGGTAGAATCTGACCCAGGTTTGCCTGAGTCCAAAACCGTTATCTGGCAAGTGCAGAACGGTTGTCCATAAAGCTGCTATGTTTAAAAAAGAATATATATATATATATCTGCTAGAATACACCTCGTAGTGATGGTCTCTAGGGAGTTGAAATGTTAAGAGACGATTTCTCTTTTAAATCTTTCAGTTTGCCATCTGTATATATTATTTAATAAAGACACACACACAGATTAAGATTCAGATGTAAAAGTCAGTCTTACAGGACAGACAAGCTAACTGGCAATATTTCCCCCTAAATCAGCAATCATATTTACTTCGTGGGCTTCCAAACATGACGGGAAAACTGAAGCAGGCTGAACCATTCCAGCAGCAACTACTGGGCAGAGTTAGGCTTAGTGCTGCACTAAGGCGGCCTCACCCAGTTCCCGCCCCCATGCACGGTTCTGTCTGCTTGTCTGGTGGTGGGCACTGAGCAACCGCCAGTCCACATGCCAACTTCAGGCTCCATGTCTGAGCCTCCTCCTGCCTCTCCTGGCTTACTTACTGCTCCACAGTCCAGCTCTCCGCTTGGGGAAAGCATGGCCTGAGCTGAAGGCATGACAGACCAGCCCACGGGTCCCACAGAGCTCAGGGACAGCCCCCTGCACAAGAAGGGTTTATTTCTTGGCAACAGTGGAGTATATCCAGAAAAACGTCCAGTCAGCTGTCCTGAGCTCTAGACCTCTAGATGCTACCAACCAGGTGGGGTCTCCTGCATTAGTCACCGAAAAAAAAAAAAAAAAAACCCCACCTCACCAACATGCTGGAAAATAGGCATTCTGAGATGCAAGTATAAATGGGTATCACTTTTTGGGATGACAGTTTGGTAAAATGAATCAAAAGTCTTATCCCTTGACCAGTAATTCCATTTAGGAATTTACCTTACCTTTAGAAACTTAAAGACGCAGACAAAGGTTATAAAAAAGTATCAAAAGTTAAGACATTAGTCCCATTATTTAAAATTGTGAAAACCTGGAAAAACGTAGCTGGTCAAAAGAAGATACTGGTTAAACAAACTTGGGTTGTTGATCTGATGGAATCACATTGCATTCATTAAAAATCATGCTATTAAAAATTTTTTCTGAAATGAGAAAAAATTGTTATGACTCAGAAACACCTCCACCCATGAACATCCAACTTACGGACACTGTAGGCAGGACCAAAGCCATGTTCCAGAAACAGGGGTCCTACTCGGCCTTTCTAAATGTGTCTGTACTCAGTCTGCCCGGGTTTCACAAATGTGAACTCCGTCACGTGTGAAAAGAGCACAGGCAGTGGCACCAAGCTGCTGCTCAGGAAAGCCCTGGGGTCAGGAAGGCTCCCGAGGCACAGACGAAAATCATAGTGAAGGCAAAGCAGAAAGAGCATGATTCATACTCGCTGTCACCTGTCTCCCCGCCGATGCTCTCTGACTGCCAGTCACCAACCCTCCTCTACTACCAAGTGCTCTCAGCGGCTATGGGTTGCTTCCCGACGCCTCTTGATAGACAGCATCTTGCCTGACCACCTACTCTCTGGCATCAAAAGCTGTTGAACAAAATTCTTCACAAGGGTAATCTCAGGGCAGAGGATGAAGTGTGGACTAGACAGAGAGAAAAATCAATTAGGAGGCTTTTTTCCAACATTCAAAGGCAGTTATGCTAAATGCAACACAGTATCCTGAACTGGGTCCTGGGACAGAAAAAGGACATTAGGGAAAACTTAATCCAAATAAAAGTATGTAGTTTAGTTAACAGCGTGGAACCAATGTTAATTTCTTACTCTGACAAATATACTGTTACATAAGGTGTTGACACTAAGGGAAGCTGAGTAAAGGGTATACGAGGACCTTGTAAATCTAAAAAGTGTTCATTTAAAAAATGTCAATATAAGGGCATGAAAGAGGGTACCAATCAGAGTAAAGGAATGATGAGGGACAGACTGAATGCATGTTTCCAAGGAAGATATCTCTCTTCACACCGATGAATCCAGGCATCCGAGGCGCATCATGTCCAAACTGGAATCTCCCTCACAGTGTTATTACTGACAGAACCACCACCCGGTAGTGCATTCAAAGCCTGAGTCTCTGCCATGCTTCTCCCCTCACTCCCTGTGTGTCAGGGGACAACATGACTTTTACTTTCACAAAAAGTTATTGTTCAATGGGAACAGAGTTTCAGTTTGGTCTTTCTAACTGGAATACTATGATCTGAAAGCACTGCCTGGTTATTAGGGATACTTAATACTTAATTTCCCTTCCCTCCGGCAGCCCACCTTTTGACAATTTCTGGCATTAACACTGCTACTAGAAGACAAAGCAGAGGAGAGTCGAAAACCTCAAACCAGTTTTATACTTAAACCCTAGGAGGGATAAAAACAGAATCTACTGACATCACCAGGGCTTTTGAAGGACCTAGATATCAGTCCAATTCAAAGGACAATCCCAAGCAGTAGATTCAGCATCACAGGAAGCATATTAGACATGCAGATTCTCGGGCCCAGCCCAGTCTGACTGGTTCAGAAGATTCTGTATTAGCAAGAGCCCCAGGTGAGTCCATGCACTTAGCTCTCAGAAGTGCTGGTGTAGATTTCATTTATGAATGCTTTCCCCACTCTCCCACCACCACTGATAAACAGTTTTTATATAGATGGTGCCCGACTCCTTCAAAGTAAGAGGCCTGGTAATAAGTGCTGCAACTCCAGGCTGGGCTAAGACTCCCCCAGAGTGCCGAGGCAGTCCGAGCACAAGTCCAAGCTGCGTTTCTGGTTAATGTGCAACGGGGCTGGCATTCTTTTTCCAGTAGGGAAGCCTCATACCAAAAACTCAACCATTTCCTAAGGTGAGCAATGTGTGCTGATCACCATTTATGAAACTCATCCGTGTAAATACAGTTTGCCAAGAGCTCTCAGCTCGGTTATTCCAGCCTTGAGATGGACATTATCCCCATTTGATAAGCTAAGAAACTGAGGCGAGGTCTTGAAGTTACTATGGGCACCAAAACTAGGGCAACTTCTAAATGTTAAACTGGTGCTTTTTCTAGGTCATCCACAGCCTACGCTGAGGACTTGAAGGAAACCCAGGGTGGTAACAACCAGGAAGGCTTTTCACTGGCTTCATAAGACACAGTCTCTTAGTCCTCATTCCAGCCTACAATCCTGGGAGCCTACGGCCAGGACAGTGTCTCAGTTTCTGCTGGGGTTTAACTCCAGACACAGCTGCCTTTGTATGACAGGTGACACAGCTCTACCTAGTTCTATCCTCACCCCGTTCTATTCATACTCTGCCTGAGGAGTTTAGTGGTGGAAATTGCTAAAATAGTAAATTACAATACGGTGTATTTTGATTGATCTGCTTTTCCTAGTATTAGGATACCCACATGTCTCAGTCCTGGAGCAATTATTCAGAGCACTCTCCAAAGAGCCCAGCTTGGGCAATACATTACCTGGTCAACCTACCTAGTACCTCAAGGGGCTGGTGACAGCTGTCAAAGTGCCTACACAGCTCCAGCACAGACCATGAAGCATCTGGAAAAAGGCTAGGAATACTCTTTGTAGGTGAGTGGGAAGGATCTGGTCATTCATTCAAATGATCCCCATGCGTCTACATGTGAGCCATACAGAACATATGCTTTCCCGGAACATGAGGAGTCAATGTCTTTGTTTCTCAAGAAGCTTCCAATCCAGCGAGAGAGAACCTGGTGTAAGTACCGCAGGGGGTTAGAGGCAGGGAACTAGCTCAAGTGAACTGGGGAAACAGTCCAATTAGCTGGAGTCACCTGAAGGAGCAGGAGATTAAGTGTGAAATGAAGGTGAGGAGCCTTGATTGACAATCTAAGGCATGCCAAGAGGCTGGGTCCTGACACAATCCAGTCATTTGGGAGGACAGCCTATGGTGCCATTCGCTGGACTCAAAAGGGTCGAGAGGCAGGAAAACCAGGACAGAACAGTCCAGGCAAGAGACAATCAGAGTGAACCCATGCTGTAGCAAGGAAATGCAGAGGGTGCAAGAAGCATTCCAAAGATTTGATGACAAATTAGAATGGGGGTCTGACATCAAAGCCCCAGGCAGCAAAAGGAAAAAACTGGACTTCGTGAACATTAAAAATTATTATGCATCAAAAGACACTATCAACAAAGTAAAAAGGTAACCATAGAATGGGAGAAGATATTTGCAAAGCCTGTATCTGATAAGGAATTAATATCCAGAATGTATGGAGAACTCCTAAAACTCAACAACAAAAAAACCCAAACAACACAATTCAAACATGGGCAAAGGACTCGAATAAACATTTCTCCTAAGATGACACACAAATGACCAATAATCATATGAAAAGATGCTCAACATTACTAATCATTAGAGAAATACAAATTAAAACTACATTAAGATACCATCTCACATCGATCTGAATGGCTACCACCAAAAAAACAAAAACAATAACAAAAACAGAAAATAACAAATGTTGGCAGGATGTGGAGAAATTGGAATCCTTGTGCACTGTTGGTGGGAATGCAAACTGGTATGGCTGCTGCAGAAAACAGTATAGCAGCTCTACAAAAAAGTAAAAATAGATAGAATTGCCATATGATCCAGAAGATGCAAGCTTAAGTATTTACAGGTGAGTGTCATTATGTCAACTTGATGGCTACTAACTACCGGTGGCTCAGGAGAAAGTATATTTACAGAGACTTATATATACAGGTAGATCAAATACGGCAGAATGTTAACTGCTGACTCATGATGGTTGGTAGTCAGTAATTGGTAACCATTGGTAATCTTCCGATTTTTCGGTGTTTTAAATGTTTTCATAAAAAAAAAGTTGGGAAAAGAAAAATTTAAAAACAGACTTGGGGGGTGGGGTTCTAGGTGATGGGACAGAGCTATCAAGTGAACAGCTGGGAACACGACACAGACGTAGGTTCTACTGCAGCCACAGGAGTGGACATGAGAAGATGGGAAGTGGGGGCGAAGAGAGAAGAGCACGAGTCTTTGCAAAAGTCTCATAGAGGTAAGAGGCAAGACAAGGCAAAAGAGAAAAATTCAGTACACTCTGGTACAAGGGAACCCAACAGAAGCAAGTTTCCATTAAGAGGGCATGACTGGCAGTGTGAACAGGGCTGAGGGCCAGGAGGACAGAGAGAAAATCAGTAAACGCAATGACCAAGGGATTCACTAGTCATTTGTGACCTTCAGGAGAGCAGTTCATTCCCAGTGGTGAGAAAGGTGAAGGGGAGTACAGGACATAAGGAAATAGAGGCAGCAGACACCCCTTCCCACTGGCAGGGTGCTGGGATGCCCTCAAAGCATGCTGGGGGAAAAGATGCTTTCTTTGGCTGGAAGATGATATCATCAACCTTCAGGGCCCTCAAACTCCCTGAAGTAATTAAACAGAGCAGACAAATATGGGGATGCTTTCAGTGCTGAGTACGTCAGGTCCCAATGCTCCCAGAAACCACACAGATTGTGTATATGAGACACAGATGTGTGGATGTCTGTGTTCCTTCCGACCTGTACTAAGGGGGCTGGCGAGTACAGTCCTGTGGACATACCTGTCACAACAGCTTCGCTGGCCCTCACTACAGCAGCATTTCCCACAAAAAGGATCCAAATTAAAACAAGGAGGAAGGACTCCTCAGAGCTGCTGTGTGAAAGGCCAGCTCTCACTTGCAGGATGCAAATGAAGAGTGCTCTTTTAAGACTGCAGGAAGCCTCTCCTTCTAGCTGGAGGTTTTCGTTATATTGTTGGAGAGAACTGAATCCTTTTTTGTTAGCACTACTCAGTATCTTATATTTAAAAATTTTTACGTTGTCATAGAATGAATCTTCACCAGATATAGCTATGTGATTAATTTAAACCAAGTGACCTGTGTCCTACTCCTTTGACCAAGCTACAGAAAATTAAATGTTTCAGCCTCTCAAAATATGCAAACAAACCAAAAACCCTTCAACCAGTCAACCAGATTCCAAAAAGGACATTCATTCCAGTTCTTATTGCCTAGCTGAATACTTCTGAACAGTTTATCACTTGCTTCGATGTTTAAATCACAAACACTTACTTTGCACAACCCTGCTTCACAGCACATCATACCTGTGGGCAAAACTGACCAAAAGATCCATTCAACACAGTCAGCCTGGGTCGAAGGACATGAAATCCTCAACAACAGAGGGCAGCTGAAGAGCAAAACAAGGGCAAATAACCTTGGAGTAGATAAATTCAGCAGGTTATCCATTAACATAATTCAATTTTATTCTGAACTACAAAAAATTCCAGTAAGCGTTTTGCTCTTCCTTGTCTGTTACCACATATGTCAGGTGGGTCCTAACTGAGCCCCTCAAGGCTGGCAGAAATGTCAGAAACAAGCAATTCTGCTCACTAAGCAGCACTGAAACCACCACCTTCTTAGGGCTTGGCATCCGGTCACTGGGCAGGCAAAGTCTCAGGAAGCAGCTACTGTTAGCAACACCAAGATATAAGTGGTAGCATCTCGTAAATGAAAAAGCACTCTATGAATGTTCCTGATTGCCATTTTCCCCATTTGAGCACCCATTTTAAATTAGCACCCCCCCACCCCCACCCAGAAGCAGCCTAAGCCCCCCACAGGGAGTCTGAAAGCTTCTATCAGAAAAGGTGCACACATCAGGTCTTCCTGGGTTAAAACTACAGGATGGCTCTTTAAAAGAGAAACTACTTATCACAGAAATGACCCTAAATCCAAATCTGAGGGAACCACCATAAGGAGCTGACACTGAGCACTGGCCCAGCACTGTTGTGATGGCAATTCACATTACACACTGTAAATGCATCCCTTTTGTAAAGTACTGGCCCTGCAGAGGTTCTGTTGGGAGTCCATGAGGCCCATGGGTAAAACAGTAAACAAGAGAAAAAAACTTCTTGATCAAATAGGAAAATGAAAGAGAGAAAAGCAGGGATAGCAGTGAAGTGAGGATGAGGAGGGTGCAAAAGGACCCTTTAATGCCCTAAAGCAAAAACAGGCAGAGAGCACAGTCAAGTTCCAGGCAACTGAAGGGGAAGGGACTGGAACTGGGCGGCACTCAGCCTCTCCCCAAGGCCTTATGAACCTGTCTCATGACTCAGCATTCACCACAGGACAGTGACAACAGCAGCAAGAGAGGGGACAGGAGGTCTTTGGGGGCAGGACATCTAGTAGGATTTCCTAATCCTGACCATTCTAAAGCAGCACAGAAAGGTCGGTTAGTCTAACATGGAGGTGGAGGTGGCAATAAACCAGTGTGGGAATGAATCAGACTTACAGAGGTTGGTTCCATTCAAGATCTAGGGGCACTCGCGGGTTCTCTAGAAATATGTGTTTTTATGACAGTTATTTTGAGAACTGAAGGGCCAGGGAATGCAAAATAGAACAGTAGCACATTGCACGTGCAAATACAGTGTTTGCCCCATGCTGCTCCCCAGCGATGGCGTCCCCACTCCTGGCTCCTGTTGCCCCTTCAACCCATCCCAATACCCTGCTCCTTCCTCTCTCCTCACCTGCGGTTACCTCCTACCCAACTAAGACTGTTAAGTGTTTAAAGTGTTTAAAGACTGGATGATTAATGCCAACCACAGGGTTTGTGACTCATGTTTGATCAGGGTATTCGATACTGTAATGATCTATGAATCCTGAACAAAAACATTCTCAGGTGAGAGTAAACCATATTTACTTGAATTTGTATTCAGGTTCCTCCACTTACTAGCAGGGTGACACTGGACAAGTGACTTAACCTCAGCTTCCTCCTGTGAAATATGGGGATAATAACAGTACCTAATTCCAGGGTTCTTCTGAGCACTAAGTAATATGCACAAAGCACTTGGGAGTGCCTGGCACATAATGACACTATATAATGTTATTCTTATTATCTTAAAATACAAAAGCAATACTCTACCATCCTTGTTATTCATAATCTCATTACCTGTCTTTTGGGAATTTCAAAGATGTCTTCCAAATTCTGGAAAATATACACACATACAGAAGTATTTATTCCATTCCTCTCCTGGAGGTTGGTGGACTTTGGCAAGTGTTAACTTTAAATGTCCACTAAATGTGCACAAAGTAATAGAGGAGTGAAGTTCATGAGTACTTAGAGAAGAGGCGTAATAAAGAAGCCAAATCTATAAGCCACCAGTCACAAGCAACCACATATTCGATTTGGAAATCCTAAGCTAAGAAGACAAGCCTCTCCCATGCACCTTTCCTTCCCAAGGCATCTCTTGGGTGTAGCACCACCGTGATACACAAAGTCCTAAAGGGACAGGCTGTCTGTCTGGTGGACATCAGGATGGTGGCCACTAATAGCCAAGTGGCCGTGCCACCCAGCTGTACTTCTGGTTATTACACCTGTACAGGCTCATTTCAGGTGCTAGAAAGACAGACCTCGTATTTTCTTACAGAGCAAGGTAATGAGGCAGTCACTAGGCCAAGGTCACTTTAGAATAGGTGACAGCCAGGAGGGGCACCCAAGGGTTTTGACTTCCAATCACAGGACACAAACACACCCCCTCATCTGGTGGAAGTGCCCTGGAGTCAAGAAGCAAACCAGATAGGTGCCATCAAGGCATTGAGTCCCAGGAATCAGAAGTGGGGAAACCAAAGGACAGAGAATAAAATCACAGGACAGCCAAGAGAGTCTACATGATCCTATCTGAATAAAATGCAGTTAAGTACACTCAGTCCTGTACCGTGGTTAACCTTACACAACTTCTTCCTATTACTAAGAACAATTGCTTTTAATGGGTCCAGCCCTGGATAAGTGAGGCAAGCAAACTCCACACGCTATGATGCTACACCTAAATAGCTTTCCCCATGGGAATGTTGGCCTGACTAGGAGCCAGAAATACACTGAAATGCCAATTCCTGAGTGATGTCATCAGGGATGCTACACAGACAGATACAGATATATACACATACATACACACACACACACACAGCCTCACAAAAGCAGGGTGATCACAGACAGACAGCTTCATTTAGAGACATTAAGTCTCAAAGCAGGTGAGACTCGCCTGAATAGTGTGGCAACTCAAAGCAAGAGCACAAGAGATGGAAAAACTAAAGAGAGCATAAATAGGAAGCCCCCAAACTTGGACTGACAGCAGTCTACTTTCTGCCTTACAGGGGCCATTCTGTGCAGTCATGACAGAGGTGGAGACCAGAAAGACACACCACCTCTAGCCAGTGCTCACCAAGGCGAAGCGGCTGTCAGCGCTGGCTTTATTCCAAAATTCTACGCAAAGACTGACCATTGATGAGGAAGGGGCAAGTCTCCGCACAGGAAATCTGAGATCCGAGGCCAAATTGGAAAGGTTTCAATCGGATAAATCAGTTAGCACACCGAAGTGGTCAGGAGACTGAGGAAAGGAAGGAGCACAAGCTGCAAGCTTCTTTTAAGACCCTCATTTGGCTACTGGAAGCCTCAGAAACAGGAGCTTAAATTCCACAGTTTCAAGGAAGAACTACTTATTTTATTTCCGTTGATAATTTTCATGGAAGTGGCCAGAAATGGGTAGGACTTGTTGGCCAGCCTCTTCAGCTCTCTTTTGAATTTGTTTATTAAAAACTTAAGAGGCTAATATTAAGCCTTTACTCATTGCCCATCAAATAACATGGAAACTGTAAAAATACTCCACAGCCCACTAAACACTCTACTTTAAAAGGACACTATTAAAAAATTCCAATAGGTGGCAGCTTTAAAAAGCAGTAAGTTTCCCAAGACTGCCACTACATTATTCTAGCAATAACTGGGTTCTCAACTCTCATAACCAGATTAGCAATGGAGTAGGAATCAGACCCCAAATGCTCAGTCTCGGTCTAATGGTCTTTCCTCTACAACACACAGCCACCATAATGGGTATGGAAGGACTGGGAGGTGGGAAGGAAAACCATCCTAAACCACAGTGGTGCAAGGTCCAACCATGGTAAGGCTGTGCCATCCTAGTCAGTGGCCCGGAGCAAAGCAAGAGATACCTTCGGCTGACCAGGGTCATTTCTGCCTAGGGCTTATGGTAACCAAGAGCTACCAATCAGGTAGAAGAACCCTGCAGCCCCCTCCAACAGACCTCATCTCAAGTCCTAAAAGAAGAACTGGGTCTTGCCATTCATAAACAGGAACTACATGTCACCACCTCCTGGAATTCCTAGCCCCCTTAGCTTTTGCTAAGCTCAGAAGCCACAGATACTACAATGGTAAAGAAAACACCACCACTGGAGCCACAACACACTCCGATAATTTCCAAGCAAGTCACAAGAGGGCAGCTGCAAAATATATCCAAGCTGGTGCCTTCAAGTAATTGTCTATTTAATTTCAAAATAGGTATCTCCAGTCAAACTTTGCATAATTACACATGGTGGGAGGAGGCAGACAGTACATAACTGTAAACAAAGTTAACCACCAAAGTCAAGATGAACAGGAACAACTGATAAACATGGCTGCTCCGGCAGTGAGTGGGCCTGCCCGCCTGAGTCCCAGGGCAGGAGGCCATGACACAGTAAAAGGAGCTGCATTCCAAAAGTCACAAACCTCTAGAGAAGATGGCTTAGGAAAAACCTTTTTAAAAAGCCCAGAGACAGCTACTAACAACCATTTGCTAAGAAGACAATGCACAAACACAGTACATAGAGCTACATCTCTTCCCAACATAACACTGGTGGTATTTTTTAACAAGCATTCCCCTGCAAAAAGTATTATTTTCCACATACTTTTGCACATGAACTTACAATTTTCTCTCCAAATCAGAAAGACTTTTGCCTGATTCGCATTTCTCCAAGGGGAAGGTCAGGGGTCCTGTGTGCGGGTGTCTGTGTCTGTGGATGCATGCACACTGGCAAAGAAAAAAGGCCCTGCTGGCATCAGCTGTCATTTCTGTCACAAGCAAATGGATCATAGGCTCTTCCTAGGAATGGACCTTTTCCCCTGCTGGAGCCATCATCACAGACCCCCTTTGTAGTGTGGCATGAAGCCCTATTCCTCTGTTGCCTTTGTCTCCCAGGGTGTGAGAAACCCAGATTAACTTCTAAAGTGCCCTTCCCCTGAAATCAGACCTCTCAACATCCCAGGCAGCTAAAACAGCCCAGGCCTGATTCTGCTTAGAAATGTTTTCTTGAAGGGGAGGAGGTGAAGAAGTTAAAGTGTGTGTGTGTGTGTCAATCACTGATAGGAATTCACACTCAGGAAAACAAGACCTAAAAAGCCACCAACCCAACTTTGGTCCAAGGTTTCAGGTTTATGATGATAAACCCCTTTGTTTTGTACAACTGCACTATTCACCAGCCTCACCCCAATATCATAAGGGAGTCTTATGTTTGCTTAACAGCCTCAGGTCAAGAAAGACCCTTCAGGTTTCCGAGTGGATGGCTCTCCTTCGCCCATGGTTCTATGGTATTTTTTTCTTTCAAGAAGTCCAACTGCACTTGGGAGTCATCAATCCCAGTCGCAGCTGTCACACACACCCCCCACCCCACTACTATTAATATCATGGCTCTGGTTGTTAATGATTTTACTCACAAAGTTCTGCGTAGCAATTAAAATGAGGCAACAAGGTAAAAACAAAAAGGGGTCGGGTTTCTTCACCCATAATAACGCATTCGATAACCTAGTACACTTCTCAGGGTTTTGTGTCGCCAGAGATTTTCACCTCTATCTTTGTTTTGGAAAGCCCACAACCCTTCCCGGCACGGCCTTCCTTTCTAGATGCACAATGCAGTACATTATAAGCTCCTCCGGGGTCAGCAAAACGCCGCACTGGTGTAATGCTGAGCGTGCCTCAGAGCCCGAGGAGTTCCCCACTGTAGTGGGTCCACGTCCATAACCTTGAAGCCACCCTAGAGCACAGCATGGCTTGGAAGTCCCTTCGCGTGGGAGAAGCCCAGAGCCGGGTAGTCCAGAGCTGCCGCAATGACTTTGCACCGGCGCATCCCCTCCGCTGTGGCTTGTCCTCCCACCGCGGCCCACTGCAGCTGTACCACTCCGGGCAGCGCCTCGCATGCCTCCCTCCCCGGCCCGAGGCTCCGCACCGACTCCGTCCCTCGGCCACCCGCCCCGCCGCACCTTGGTCTCCTTCACGTGCTGCTTGACGCCCTCCGGGTACCACTGGACGCGCACGTAGCCACGGCGCAGCGGGCTGGCCCGGCCCTCCTCGTGGCCCGCGCCCCCAGCCTCGGAGCAGCCCGAGCTCCCGCGGCCCTCCTCCTCGCCCTCCGAGTCCGAATCCTCGCCGTGGATGAGGCGCACCAGCCCGAAGTGCACTGAGCCACGGTAACGGCCCGACACCAGGTCATGAGAGAAGAGCAGCCGCTGAGAGCCGGCTTCGGGGCCGGAGTCCGAGGACGGGCCGGAGGCCGAGTCCGGGGCGGGGGCGGGCGCCGGGGCGGGGGTTGCATCCGGCGTCGGGGCCGCCTCCGGAGCCGCGGCTGGGGCCTGGGCGGGAGCCGGGGCTGCGGGCCCGGACGCTGCGGGATCCGCCATAACGGCTCTGCTCAAGTCTCGGGCGGCGGCGGCGGCGGCGGTTGAGGCGCGGAGAGGCAGGGCCAG
>JAVSCE010012655.1:0-76554 GCA_032199065.1 Smutsia gigantea
TAGGCAGCATATAGATGGGTCTTGCTTTTTTATCCATTCTGTTACTCAGTGTCTTTTGATTGGTGCATTCAGTCCATTTACATTTAGGGTGGTTATTGATAGGTATGTACTTATTGCCATTGCTGGCTTTAGATTCGTGGTTACCAAGGGTTCAAGGGTGGCTTCTTTACTATCTAACAATCTAACTTAACTTTCTTGTTAAGTTATTGTAAACACAGTCTGATGTTTCTTTCTTTCTCTCCCTTCTTATTCCTCCTCCTCCATTCTTTCTATAATAGGTGTTTTATTCTTTGCCTTTAGTTAGTATTTGGATGGTCTGCTTTCTTTGCTATGATTTTTTTCTCTGGTGACATCTTTTAGCTTTAGGTGTGCTTCCATCTAGAGCAGTCCATTTAAGATATCCTGTAGTGGTGGTTTATGAGAGGCAAACTCTCTCAACTTTCATTTATCTGGAAATTGTTTAATCCCTCCATCATATTTAAATGATAATGGTGCTGGATACAATATTCTTGGTTCGAGGCCCTTCTGTTTCATAACGTTAAATATATCATGCCATTCTCTTCTGGCCTGCAAGGTTTCTGTTGAGAAGTCTGATGATAGTCTGATGGGTTTTCCTTTGTAGGTGATCTTTTTTCTCTCTCTAGCTGCCTTTAATACCCTGTCTTTATCTTTGATCTTTGTCATCTTAATTATTATGTGTCTTGGTGTTGTCTTCCTTGGGTCCCTTGTGTTGGGAGATCTATGAGCTTCGGTGGACTGCGAGAATACTTCCTTCCCCAGGGAGGGAAAGTTTTCAGCAATTATTTCTTCAAAGACACTTTCTATCCCTTTTTCTCTCTCTTCTTCCTCTGGTACTCCTATAATGCGAATATTGTTCCGTTTGGATTGGTCACACAGTTCTCTTAATATTCTTTCATTCCTAGAAATCCTTTTATCTCTCTCTGCCTCAGCTGCTCTGTACTCCTGTTCTCTGTTTTCTATTCCATTAACAGTCTCTCGCATCTCATCCATTCTGCTGTTAAGCCCGTCGATCGCTTGTCTGATTTCTGTATTGTCTTTCCTCAGTTCCCTCACTTCTCCCTCAGCTCTTGCACATTTCTCTGTAGGTCCATCAGCATGGTTATGACTTTTATTCTAAATTCTTTTTCAGGGAGGCTGTGCATTTCCATCCCTTCAGACTCCCTCTCTGGGGTTGTCTGGTTGATTTTGGTCTGAACCATATTCCTCTGTCTTTTCATGGCTGTATAATTTGGTCACTGATAGTTGCCACGTATGTCAGCTGGGCTCTTTAAGACTTTAAAAAGAGAAGAAGAAAAAAGATAAAAAAAGAAAAAAAAGAAAGAAAGAAAGAAAGAAAGAAAAAAAACAAAAACAAAACAAAACAAAAAAACAAAACAAAAAAATCCCACCGGGTGTAGATTCTGTGGGAATGCTCTAGGTGGCGCTATTGCTCCACTCTTCCACAGCTGTGACTGTGCCGCTCTGCAGGGCCCTTTATCGCTCTGGCAGGGGTGGGAACGAGTAGGAGGCTGTTGATCTCAGTGAGAAGTGTTAAGTATGGCTACGCTTCCTCAGTCGCCAGCTAAGGCGTCTGAAACTCCCCAGGACTCCTAGCCTGCTGGGCTGAGTGTGCTGGGGCGATCCGGCTCCTCCGCTGGGCTCCTGTCTCTTTAAGACCGCTGAAGAAAGCGTGCACTTTTTTTTTTTCCTTCCCAGGAGCCAGCTGCAAGCACCCTGGCGCGTTCCCCGCTCAGATCCTGCCCCTCTGTCTCTCCAATCTCCGCTGCACTGCGCAATGTGGGTCAGCGCTCCCCGCGCAGATCACTGGGGCTGGCTACTTCGCGGGGTGTGCTTCCACTCCCTCCCGGCTCTGAATCCTCTCCTCCCGCCGGTGCGCTGGGGTGGGGGAGGCCTCGGGTCCCGCCGGGTCGCGGCTCCGTATCTTACCCGCCTCTTGGGGTGCCGAGTCCTCTCGGGTGTAGCTGCACGCTGTGCGCTTTCCTGTGTATTCTCGTCTCTCTTTTAGGAATAGATGTATTTTCTGTGTTTTCGTAGATAAATATAGTGTTGGGAGGAGATTTCTGCCGCCCTGCTCACACCGCCATCTTCCCAGAAGTGCAAGTAGTATTTCTATAGCATCTCACTACACTGAAGGACAGTGACTGTAATGGGGTAACTGGGGGGGACCTGATGATGGGGGGAGTCTAGTAACCATTATATTGCACATGTAACTGTAAATTAATTGTACCAAAAAAAATGGGCAGAGGATCTGAATAGACACTTCTCCAAAGAAGAAATTCAGATGGCCAACAGGCACATGAAAAGATACTCCACATTGCTAATCATTAGAGAAATGCAAATTAAAACCACCATGAGATATCACCTCACACCTGTAAGGATGGCCAACATCCAAAACACAAACAACAACAAATGTTGGCGACGATGTGGAGAAAAGGGAACCCTCCT
Source organism: Smutsia gigantea (assembly GCA_032199065.1). Classification (NCBI taxonomy): domain Eukaryota; kingdom Metazoa; phylum Chordata; class Mammalia; order Pholidota; family Manidae; genus Smutsia; species Smutsia gigantea. The sequence continues at coordinate 2,467 of JAVSCE010012655.1, forward strand.
ACACTGTTGGTGGGAATGCAAATTAGTTCAACCATTGCGCAAAGCAGCATGGAGGTTCCTCAAAAAACTCAAAATAAAAATACCATTTGACCCAGGAATTCCAGTCCTAGGAATTTACCCTAAGAATGCAGCAGCCTAGTTTCAAAAAGACATATGCACCCCTATGTTTATCGCAGCACTATTTACAATAGCCAAGAAATGGAAGCAACCTAAGTGTCCATCAGTAGATGAATGGATAAAGAAGATGTGGTACATATACACAATGGAATATTATTCAGCCATAAGAAGAAAACAAATCCTACCATTTGCAACAACATGGATGGAGCTAGAGGGTATTATGCTCAGTGATATAAGCCAGGCAGAAAAAGAGAAGTATCAAATCATTTCACTCATATGTGGAGTATAAGAACAAAGAGAAAAAGTGAAGGAACAAAACAGTAGCAGACTCACAGAACCCAAGAATGGACTAACAGTTACCAAAAGGAAAGGGACTGGGGAGGATGGGTGCAAAGGGAGGGACAGGGGGGAAAAGGGGCATTACAGTCAGCAGACGTAATGTTGGGGGGTCACGGGGAGGGCTGTACAACACCGAGAAGACAAGTAGTGATTCTATAGCATCTCACTACGCTGATGGACAGTGACTGTAATGGGGTATGTGGGGAGGACCTGATGATGGGGGGAGTCTAGTAACCATAATGTCGCACATGTAAATGTAGATTAGTGATACCAAAATTTTTTTTTTAAAGGATGAGAGTCTATCACCTGCATCTTTCTTCCAGCTCCTTGGCATGGCTGGCCTCTCCCAAATTCTTTTCTTAATGCGAAGGATTAAGAAAACTGGGGAACAAAAGAGCAGCAGACTCACAGTTCTGCTGCCTCTCCCTGGTTCTCTGCCAATACAAAGGCTTCTCTCACATGGAAGGAAGTATAAGAAAGTGAAAATGATGGAAACTATCTTCCTGACTTCACAAATGTAGGTAAGAGGCAGTTGCCACTGCAAGGTCACTCTAAAATAGTGGTTCTCAACCTGGGCTGCACATGGTGATCTCCATGCGGAGATCCCACCCCCAGAGACTCTTGTTTCATGGGTCCTGGACATGAAGATTTTTTCAAAACTCCCAGATGACTCTAATTTGTAGCAGGGTTGACAGGTCTGCTGGAGTTTAGCACAGGGTTCCAAGCTCCCATACATAAATCCTAAACATAGTCTTTGGGTGAATGGCTGGTCACTGACAAAATATGTTTGGTTTGAGAGAAGCATTTTAAGAAAAAATCTAAATAGGATGATCCCTACTCAAGGTATGACCCCAGTGCTGTAACAACATATCTCTAAACTCATAGGAGATATGAAACTGGGGTAGAAGAATTCAAGCTTTACACAAAGAATGAAAGGAGAAAAGCAGGCATGTGAGCTCCACTGAGAAGCTGCCCCACAAAAGTTGGGGGAATCTTCTTTTTAATGGAAAAAAAAGCTATTAGGGGCAGTGGATAAAGCAAGTGTTCATTCTTTTTTTCCAGAATTGAGAAAAATCTACAGTAAATATCCATATGTCTTACAATGGCCAAGGAATGTTTATTCCATAGTGGCTTTTCAGAGCAAAGAAATAAAATCAATACAATATTGATTGTAGTCCTTGTGAAATATATCACCAAATATCTTTATACGCCTTTAAAATGCCAGATCTATTCAAACAATGGAGCACACCCACCTTCTTCCGTGAGACAAGGGCAAACCAAGGTTATAGATGACCCTCCTCTGATCCATTTTCTACATTGGGACAGAAAGAGCTTTCTGAAGTACAACTCTGATCCAGTCACTCGTCTGCTTCACATGCTCCATGGATTCTCCACTTCTCACCTACAAGGCTTCCATGCCCCTACAGATCTTCCCTCTCTGCAGCTCTCCCTCCCTGTTCTCCAGCCACTCACAGCTCCCCACACAGCCCTACTGTGTTACAACTCTTCAGCCTTTGTCTGTGGTGCTCCCTCTCCTGGGAAGGCCTTCTTCCCTGTACCCCAGTCCTCCCACGTCTGGACAAACTTACATCTTTTGAGATTCAGCTCAAAAGTAACTTCAACTATGAAGCTTTTCCTGACCCATTGATAAAGAATTGAACACTCTCTCCTTTGCCCACCCACCTCCTCTAACCTTACACTTGATCACACTTATGTTTTACCTGTCTAACCTTCCCACCCAGACTCAGCCTTTTGATAGCAAAGACAGCATTTTTTCCATTTACATGACCAGCACTTATAAGACAAATGATATAAAGTATCTTTTCAGCAATTTTTTTTACTGAATGAATGAATTTAACTCTCCGGGAATTAATTTCCCCCTCCCTTCTCTCCCTCTCTCTCAGCACCTACTTATATACGCCAGGAAGGAGGATGGAAGGCTAAGAAGTGGCCAGAGTGGAACACTTCTTGTGATGGCACCATGATCACTCAGGCTGACTGTCATTACCTACCACTGGTGTTCTGCACCCAGTGGCTGAAGACAAAAGTGAGGGGCTGTTTTCCCGAAGCAGGAAGTCAAGCAAGAGCTATTCTGAGAACTGGACTTCCTGAGTCACTGTGTACCTGTTGCTTTTCTGGCAGCAATCTGGTTAGAATGCTGACCTTGTGACTGCCTGAGTGAGATCTCTCTGTCCAGACACCACTGTCTCTCATGCTGCCATCACCGGCTCTGCAGGGACTGTACAAATCTGTGAGAGGCTCTCCCGAGGGTTGCAGATCCTGGGACTGCTCCCAGGTTCCTAGTGCAGAGGATGGGCAGTGTCTAGGAGCTGCCCTTTTACGTAGCCAAGACTGGGACACTGTGTTTTGGAAGTTAAAAGAATGGCCTGGTTGCTGTCCCAGGTGCTGAATCCTAACAGGGACCTGGACTGTGGACATGGAGCTGTCCTCTGTGCTGATGCTTCTCGGCTCAGACTTTCTTACTACAACAAAAGTCTATCTCAAATTGCCTGGGCTGTAGGAGTTGCCCCATGGATTTAGACTTTGGCACATTGACTTGGATGACTTGCTGTTGATTGCCGGCTTGAAGTACAGAGATTCTTTGAGGCAAGGAAGAGCAAATCCTACGCTGCTGGGTCAATGAATATTTTTTCAAGTGGAATGGAGAGCCTCTTTCATCCTCACTACCCTCACCACTGGATTTCTCATAAAGTGCCTTCATGATTTTCCCGATTCCCAGATGAAATATTCCCAGTATGCTGAGGAACAAAGAGATGGCTGCAGTGCCGTGCATAAAGTGCATGAACGTGGTCTTCTCTGTGGGCCTGAATACAAAGCACTGGGACAAGGAGGTTGAGTGCATTTGTAAAGGGGTGCATTTGAAATCCACAGAGAGTATACTGGCCTACCATGAACATTACTTCCAGCACAGATCTTGTCAAGATGTGTAAGATGTAAGTACATAGCAGACATCCTTTCAGAGGGACTTCATGGATCCTCTTCTGCTCCTCCAACCTCTTCAGTTCTCTATCTTCTGATGCTCCTCCAACTCAAGCTCTGGATTCTCCATCTGTGCTCTAAGGTGTGATTTTTTTTTCTCTGCGTCTCCTTTTCAAAGACCCTGAGTCTATAAAGTGCATGACCCATAAACACCAGAGAGGGAGAAGACACAAAGATGATCTGTAAAACCCAGAAACTGATCAAAGAGGTAGGAAAAGCATCATCATAACAGATATTGTTGCAACCTGGCTGCTGGGTGTTGCAGGCAAATGCTAACTGTTCGTCTTCCCAGACATCCTCAGCAGACACACCAAGTACCAGCATTCGAAAAGTGAAGAGGATGGTCAACCAGATTTTCCCCAGTATGGTTGAGTGGGAGCGATCTTCCTCAAGGACACTGCCCAATAAATTCCAATCCCCCATGGTAAGAGAATAATGTCTGAAATATACAGAAAACACTGAGGTTAATAGTACCCTTCGATGTAATCTCCAAAACACAGCAGTTTCTTTTTTCATGTCAGCAAAACTATAAAGAGTTTTCAGCTCTGATATTTATGGTCCATGCTTAATGCGATAGGATGCTTCCAAAGATTATAAATTTTGGGGGAGGAAAAATAACACTAAAGAGCCTCCACAATCTGACCCAATTTCCTTTCTATCCTCTTCTCTTCCACACAAAGTTGGCTATCATTTTAGTACACTCAATGGCCCTCACATTTGTACAGTGTATTCCATTCCACAGTTTTGCTCAATTTTCTACCCTTCTAAAATGCCTTATTTATCAAACATACTACATGACCTTACATCAGTCTCAATTACTTCAGCAGTTTTCCCTGGCCATCCCAAGTCAGTGATTTTTCCCATTCATGAATTCCTAAACTATTCTTTATGTCACTCAATTAGCATTGTGTCTAAGATGAGTTCTGTGATGGTTGTTGTCTTATGTCCCTACTTCTGGAAAAGTACATCCTTCACAGATAGACCTTACTATAGCATTTTGGTCTTTATTAACAGATGGTGTCAATAAATAATAATGGATTGCATTGTCTTTTCATTTTAAAACTCGGTTCCTTGACCCTATCACTGGAATAGTCAACAGAAAAAAAAAAGTAGATCCACATTATATATTATCCATAACTCCACTGCCATGACTGCAAGTAAAAGAAATCAGCTAAATAAGCCCTCGGGAACTAGCACAGGGTAAGAATGAAGATTAAACATACACAGACACAGTACCACCAATAAGACATATGATTACATCCACAAAGCCACATCTGGAACAGCATGTTTCCACGGAAGCTTTGTTAACTTGGGAGAAAAATTAGTAAACTGATTCTTTAGCCAGCTTGGGATCTGAGAAAGAATTAAGGCACAGCAGACATGATAGGTTATTTGGGATGCCCTGAAAAAAAGAATATTTTTCAAGGTTCAATAAGGTTAAAATAATTGGTAGGTTAAAAGCTTCTAAGATGTGGAAGACTTCCACATATGAAAGATAATGGAAGTAAAACAGGGAAGTTTTATTAAGTTAAAACAGATAATGAAACAATTTTATCCTTCCTTAATTCATTCATTCAATACTTCTTACTAAAATCTTACTATGACGTAGGCTTGTGTTAGATGCCAGGGAATTCAAAAAACAAACAAGTATACCTGGGCCAGCCCTCATGGTACTTAGTCATTAAGGACTCCTACTAATAATGAAAAAAAACAAATGACTAACTCAAAAATACAAGAGAAAAAACATGGGATATTTTCCCCACTTATCCCTAAGCCCAAAAATAAATTCCAGGTGGAATAAAGTACTAAATGTAAAAAAGTAAACCGACTTCCGGGAAGATGGCGGTGTGAGCAGGGCGGCAGAAATCCCCTCTCAACACTATATTTATCTACGAAAACACAGAAAATACATCTATACCTAAAAGAGAGATGAGAATACACAGGAAAGCGCACAGCGTGCAGCTAAACTCGAGAGGACTCGGCACCCCAAGAGGCGGGTAAGATACGGAGCCGCAACCCGGCGGGACCCGAGGCCTCCCCCACCACAGCGCACCGGCGGGAGGAGAGGATTCAGAGCCGGGAGGGAGTGGAAGTACACCCCGCGAAGTAGCCAGCCCCGGTGATCTGCGCGGGGAGCACTGACCCACATTGCGCAGTGCAGCGGAGATTGGACAGACAGAGCGGCAGGATCTGAGCAGGGAACCCGCCAGGGTGCTTGCAGCCGGCTGCCGGGAAGGAAAAAAAAAAACCGCGGGCTTTCTTCAGCAGTCTTAAAGAGACAGGAGCCCAGCGGAGGAACCGGATCGCCCCAGCACACTTAGCCCAGCAGGCTAGGAGTCCTGGGGAGTTTCAGACGCCTTAGCTGGCAACTGACGAACCGTAGCGATACTTAACACTTCTCACTGAGATCAACAGCCTCCTAATCGTTCCCACCCCTGCCAAAACGATAAAGGGCCCTGCAGAGCGGCACAGTCACAGCTGTGGAATAGTGGGGCAATAGCGCCACCTAGAGCATTCCCACAGAATCTACGTCTGGTGGGATTTTTTTTTTGTTTTTATTGTTTTGTTTTGTTTCTTGTTTTGTTTTTGTTTTTTCTTTCTTTCTTTCTTTCTTTCTTTCTTTCTATTTTTTCTCTTTTTTTTTCTTCTCTTTTTAAAGTCTTAAAGAGCCCAGCTGACATACGTGGCAACTATCAGTAACAAATTATACAGCCATGAAAAAACAGAGGAATATGGTTCAGACCAAAATCAACCAGACAACCCCAGAGAGGGAGTCTGAAGGGATGTAAATGCACAGCCTCCCTGAAAAAGAATTCAGAATAAAAGTCATAACCATGCTGATGGACCTACAGAGAAATGTGCAAGAGCTGAGGGAGGAAGAGAGGGAATTGAGAAAAGACAATACAGAAATCAGACAAGCGATCGACGGGCTTAACAGCAGAATGGATGAGATGCAAGAGACTGTTAATGGAATAGAAAACAGAGAACAGGAGTACAGGTCAGCTGAGGCAGAGAGAGATAAAAGGATTTCTAGGAATGAAAGAATATTAAGAGAACTGTGTGACCAATCCAAACGGAGCAATATTCGCATTATGAGAGTACCAGAGGAAGAAGAGAGAGAAAAAGGGATAGAAAGTGTCTTTGAAGAAATAATTGCTGAAAACTTTCCCTCGCTGGGGAAGGAAATAGTCTCGCAGTCCACCGAAGCTCATAGATCTCCCAACACAAGGGACCCAAGGAAGACAACACCAAGACACATAATAATTAAGATGGCAAAGATCAAAGATAAAGACAGGGTATTAAAGGCAGCTAGAGAGAGAAAAAAGATCACCTACAAAGGAAAACCCATCAGACTATCATCAGACTTCTCAACAGAAACCTTACAGGCCAGAAGAGAATGGCATGATATATTTAACGTTATGAAACAGAAGGGCCTCGAACCAAGAATATTGTATCCAGCACGATTATCATTTAAATATGATGTAGGGATTAAGCAATTTCCAGACAAACGAAAGTTGAGAGAGTTTGCCTCTCATAAACCACCACTACAGGCTATCTTAAAGGGACTGCTCTAGAGGGAAGCACCCCTAAGGCTAAAAAGATGTCACCAGAGAAAATAAAATCATAGCGAAGAAAGCAGACCATCCAAATACTAACTAAAGGCAAAGAATAAAACACCTACTATAGAAAGAATGGAGGAGGAGGAATAAGAAGGGAGAGAAATAAAGAAACATCAGACTGTGTTTACAATAACTTAACAAGAAAGTTAAGTTAGATTGTTAGATAGTAAAGAAGCAACCCTTGAACCCTTGGTAACCACGAATCTAAAGCCAGCAATGGCAATAAGTACATACCTATCAATAATCACCCTAAATGTAAATGGACTGAATGCACCAATCAAAAGACACAGAGTAACAGAATGGATAAAAAGCAAGACCCATCTATATGCTGCCTACAAGAAACTCACCTCAAATCCAAAGATATACACAGACTAAAAGTGAAGGGATGGAAAAAGATATTTCATGCAAACAACAAAGAGAAAAAAGCAGGTGTTGCACTACTTGTATCAGACAAAATAGACTTCAAAACGAAGAAAGTAGCAAAAGATAAAGAAGGACATTACATAATGATAAAGGGGTCAGTCCAACAAGAAGATATAACCATTATAAATATATATGCACCCAACACAGGAGCGCCAGCATATGTGAGACAAATACTAACAGAATTAAAGGAGGAAATAGACAGCAATGCATTCATCTTAGGAGACTTCAACACACCACTCACTCCAGAGGACAGATCAACCAGACAGAAAATAAGTAAAGACACAGAGGCACTGAACAACACACTAGAACAGATGGACCTAACAGACATCTACAGAACTCTACACCCAAAAGCAACAGGATACACATTCTTCTCAAGTGCACATGGAACATTTTCCAGAATAGACCACATACTAGGCCACAAAAGAACCTCAGTAATTTCAAAAATATTGAAATCCTACCAACCAACTTCTCAGATCACCAAGGTATAAAACTAGAAATAAATTTTAGAAAGAAATCAAAAAGGCTCACAAATACATGGAGACTTAACAACACTCTCCTAATTAATCAATGGGTTAACGACCAAATCAAAACAGAAATCAAAGAATATATGGAGACTAATGACAACAACAACACAAAGCCACAACTTCTGTGGGACGCAGCAAAGGCAGTTCTAAGAGGAAAGTATATTGCAATCCAGGCCTATTTAAAGAAGGAAGAACATTCCCAAATGAATAGTCTAAAGACACAATTACTGAAATTGGAAAAAGAAGAACAAATGAGGCCCAAAGTCACCAGAAGGAGGGACATAATAAAGATTAGAGAAGAAATAAATAAAATTGAGAAGAATAAAACAATAGAAAAAATCAATAAAACCAAGAGCTGGTTCTTTGAAAAAATAAACAAAATAGATAAACCCCTAGCCAGACTCATTAAGAGAAAAAGAGAATCTACACACATAAACACAATCAGAAATGAGAAAGGAAAAATCACGACGGACCCCACAGAAATACAAAGAATCATAAGAGAATATTATGAGAATCTATATGCTAACAAGCTGGAAAACATAGAAGAAATGGACAACTTCTTAGAAAAATACAACCTTCCAAGACTGACCAAGCAAGAAACAGAACAACTAAACAGACCAATCACCAGCGACGAAATCGAACTGGTAATCAAAAAACTACCCAAGAACAAAACCCCTGGGCCTGATGGATTCACCTCTGAATTCTACCAGACGTATAGAGAAGAAATAACACCGATTCTCCTTAAAGTTTTTGAAAAAATAGAAGAGGAGGGAATACTTCCAAACTCATTCTATGAAGCCAGCATCACTCTAATACCAAAACCGGGCAAAGACCTCACCAAAAAAGAAAATTACAGACCAATATCCCTGATGAACGTAGATGCAAAAATACTCAACAAAATATTAGCAAACCGAATTCAAAAATACATCAAGAGGATCATACACCATGATCAAGTGGGATTCATCCCAGGGATGCAAGGATGGTACAACATTCGAAAATCCATCAACATAATCCACCACATCAACAAAAAGAAGAACAAAAACCACATGATCATCTCCATAGATGCTGAAAAAGCATTTGTCAAAATTCAGCATCCATTCCTGATTAAAACTCTCAACAAAATGGGTATAGACGGCAAGTACCTCAACATCATAAAGGTTATATATGACAAACCCACAGCTAACATCATACTTAACGGCGAGACGCTGAAAGCTTTTCATCTAAGATCGGGAACAAGACAGGGATGCCCACTCTCTCCACTGTTATTCAACATAGTACTGGAGGTCCTAGCCACAGCAATCAGACAAAACAAAGACATACAAGGCATCCAGATTGGTAAAGAAGAAGTCAAATTGTCACTATTTGCAGATGACATGATACTGTACATAAAAAACCCTAAAGATTCCATTCCAAAACTACTAGAACTAATATCTGAATTCAGCAAAGTTGCAGGATACAAAATTAACACACAGAAATCTGTTGCTTTCCTGTACACTAATGATGAACTAACAGAAATAGAAATCAGAAAAACAATTCCATTTACAATTGCATCAAAAACAATAAAATACCTAGGAATAAACCTAAGGAAGTGAAAGACCTGTACTCTGAAAACTACAAGACACTCCTAAGAGAAATTAAAGAGGACACTAACAAATGGAAATGCATCCCATGCTCTTGGCTAGGAAGAATAAATATTGTCAAAATGGCTATACTACCTAAAGCAATCTACAGATTCAATGCAATCCTTGTGAAAATACCAACAGCTTTCTTCAATGAACTGGAACAAATAATTCTAAAATTCATATGGAACCACAAAAGACCCCGAATAGCCAAAGCAATCCTGAGAAGGAGGAATAAAACGGGGAATTACACTCCCTGATTTCAAGCTCTACTACAAAGCCACAGTAATCAAGACAATTTGGTATTGGCACAAAAACAGACCCACAGACCAGTGGAACAGAATAGAAAATCCAAACATTAACCCAAACATATACAGTCAATTAATATTTGATAAAAGTGCCTTGGATATACAATGGGGAGATGACAGCCTCTTCAGCAGCTGGTGTTGGAAAAACTGGACAGCTACATGTAAGAGAATGAAACTGGACTACTGTCTAGCCCCATACACAAAGGTAAACTCAAGGTGGATCAAAGACCTGAATGTAAGTCATGAAACCATAAAACTCTTAGAAAAAAACATAGGCATAAATCTCTTGGACATAAACATGAGCAACTTCTTCATGAACATATCTCCCCGGGCAAGGGAAACAAAAGCAAAAATGAACAAGTGGGACTATATCAAGCTGCAAAGCTTCTGTACAGCAAAGGACACCATCAGTAGAACAAAAAGACATCCTACAGTATGGGAGAATATATTCATAAAAAATGTATCTGATAAAGGGTTGACATCCAAAATATAAGTCATGCACCTTAACAATCAGAAAGCAAATAATCCAATTAAGAAATGGGCAGAGGACATGAATAGACACTTCTCCAAAGAAGACATTCAGATGGCCAACAGGCACATGAAAAGATGCTCCACATCGCTAATCATCAGAGAAATGCAGATTAAAACCACAATGAGATATCACCTCACACCAGTGAGGATGGCCAACATCCAAAACACAAACAACAACAAATGTTGGCGAGGATGTGGAGAAAAGGGAACCCTCCTACACTGCTGGTGGGAATGCAAATTAGTTCAACCATTGTGGAAAGCAGTATGGAGGTTCCTCAAAAAACTCAAAATAGAAATACCATTTGACCCAGGAATTCCACTCCTAGGAATTTACCCTAAGAATGCAGCAGCCCAATTTGAAAAGGACAGATGCACCCCTATGTTTATTGCAGCACTATTTACAATAGCCAAGAAATGGAAGCAACCTAAGTGTCCATCAGTAGATGAATGGATAAAGAAATGTGGTACATATACACAATGGAATATTATTCAGCCATAAGAAGAAAACAAATCCTACCATTTGCAACAACATGGATGGAGCTAGAGGGTATTATGCTCAGTGAAATAAGCCAAGCCGAAAAAGACAAGTATCAAATGATTTCACTCATATGTGGAGTATAAGAACAAAGAAAAAAACTGAAGGAACAAAACAGCAGCAGACTCACAGAACCCAAGAACGGACTAATAGTTACCAAAGGGAAAGGGACTGGGGAAAATGGGCGGGAAGGGAGGGATAAGAGGGAAAAAGGGGCATTACGATTAGCAGATGTAATGTTGGGGGGGCATGGGGAGGGCAGTACAACTCAGAGAAGACAAGTAGTGATTCTATATCATCTCACTATACTGATGGACAGTGACTGTAATGGGGTTGCTGGGTGGATCTGATGAAGGGGTAGTTTAATAATTGTAATATTGCACATGTAATTGTAAAATAATGATAATAAAATAAATTATATTAAAAAAAAGTAAACCATAAAAGACTTATAATAAAATGTAAAAGAATGTTTTACGATCTTGAAGTAGAGGAAGGCTTTTTTAAGCATATCAATTCCAGAAATTGTAATTGAAAAAACATATAGATTTTCATCAACAAAATTGAATGGCAAAAGTGGGGAGGTCCAGAAGACATTTGGGTTTAGAGAACAACCTCCACCAAAAAAAGGTACAAACTAGAGACAAACATTTGTGAATTATCATCCAATAGATAGAGGAGATCACTCAGGGACAAGAAGACAAAGTGAGCCAATGACAGAACACTGAGATATAGCACAGGGTAAAACATCTATAAATGAAAATGAGAAATGGCTAATGGGAGGGGGGAAAACTATGAGGGCAATGTCACTGAAAACAAAAGCAGAGTTTCAAGGAGAATAATTAGCAATGCCAAATATATACACATACAGCACTATTTTTTAAAAATTAGTGGTGGGATTTGCAACAACATGGACGGAGCTAGAGGGTATTATGCTCAGTGAAATAAGCCAAGCGGAAAAAGACAAGTATCAAATGATTTCACTCATATGAGGAGCATAAGAGCAAAGAAAAAAACTGAAAGAAAAAAAACAGCAGCAGACTCACAGAACCCAAGAATGGACTAATAGTTACCAAAGGGAAAGGGACTGGGGAGGATGGGTGGGAAGGGAGGGATAAGGGGGGTAAAGGGGCATTACGATTAGCAGACATAATGTTGGGGGGGCACGGGGAGGACTGTACAACTCAGAGAAGACAAGTAGTGATTCTATAGCATCTCACTACGCTGAAGGACAGTGACTGTAATGGGGTAGGTGCGGGGGACCTGATGAAGGGGGTAGTTTAATAACCATAATATTGCACATGTAATTGTAGATTAATGACACCAAAATAAATAAATTATTTGAAAAAATTAATGGTGGGATAGACCATGCCCAGGGATTAGAAAACTAAGTATTTGTAAAGATGTCAGTTCTCCCCAAATTAATTGATCCAGAGATTTGGTGTGACGTGGTATATCATTGAGTACAATACAATCCTGTAAGAATACATATACATGTATGCATTTGTATAGATTTGTGTGTGCATACGTATAACTACATGAACATGGAGAAAAAATACAGGACACACATCAAGAAATTAATATAGGTTACTGGAGCTCTGTAAGAGGTGATGAGACTGGAAGAGGAGTTTAGAGGGAGAAGAAAAAAGGCAAAAAAGAAAAAGGGAAAGGAAAAAAGACTCTTATTAAGCAGCTTGACTGATTTTATCCAATGTATATACTTATGTAAATTTTTTAAAAATATATTTAAAAAGTAGTAGATAACCTCTCAGAATTTGGGATATAAATGAGACTTTTATATTTTATTCTATGTACTTGTGAACTGTTTGAAATTCAAAAATTTAAACTGTAGCCATATATATATTACAAATGAAAAACTGAATTAAAAATTTTTGGACTTACACCTCATTAACTGAAGCAATAATTTACTAAGTTCTAGCCTCTCAAAGAGTTTATAAGGTCTTTTCCCATCATTATTCCTTTAGAAGTTTCTGGCCATTATTCTTTATTAAAAAAGAATTCCTTTAGCACTTAAAAAATCCAGAGCTTCTATTTCATATAAAAACCAGAAGGTGGCTTGATAATGTGGGTGAATGTAGTAACCACATTGTTTTTCATGTGAAACCTTCATAAGAGTGTTTATCAATACCTTAATAAATAAATAAGAAAAAAAAACCAGAAGGTGGGAAAGCTAACTCATTTTATTAACTTACCCTCCACTTGGCAACCCTAAACTCTTTAATGCTTCTTTTTGCCACTATCTCTTTAAAACTTGGAAATTATTAAATAGCAAGGAAAGGAAAACTGGTCCAACCTGAAAACTGAAATACCGTCACAAATATTGGCATACAAGGCAGGTCCTTTAGACAAGTATTCCTACATTTCCTAAAATAACTACTTTTTACCATTCAATAACTGCAGGTCTTAGAAATATTCTTGAATTTTCTTTTATTATAAAATATGAATTTATCATCTATGTAAAAAGCTGGCAGTCCTTTCCTGAACTTTATTTCACATCTTACCTTTCTATCCCCAATCCCCACAGGGGTTTCCTGTATTTCTCATAAACAAGAAAGTCCACATAGTTACTACTTACCTTATAGTTGGTCAAAAAAAAAAATAGCAACTGGGCTCAAAGAATGTGAAGGCTGGACCATGTCTGGCTAATTGGTGGAGCTGCTGCTGGTTCCAGACATAAAGGCTCTGATCAGCTGGGTGTGGGGCTCAACCCAGAGTGAGCACAGTAATTTTGATCAATAGAGTCTAATCTAGTCCTCCTGCAAAGTCAAAATGTCCCTTGGCACTCTGCAAGTCGTAATATACTTTGCTGATGTTGGAGCACCTCCTGGTGTATCATATTTGGAAATGAAAAGTGAAACAAATGAGAATTTTCCTTTTTTATTTGTGGATGATTACAGTGATTTGAGTTTGGGTATATTTCTTTCAACTGATTGATTGTTCTGGGAATAGATGTCACAAATCAATGGGTCATGTCCAATTTCATCAGCTGCCTAGGGTGAGTCTCACCTCATCAAACGTGAACAAGTAATAATGGAGTGACAATCAAATTCAAAGTGTTCTTGCAAATCATGCTATGCTGAAAGGAGGAACATCCCAAGAAGAGATTAAACATTTTTAGATCAGAGAGGAGGCTGCACCTGTCTGTAGATTACGTATTCTAGCAATATTCTATTAGGCTGAAACAGCTCAGGAAAATATTTTTCTTTTTCAATACAGATTTGGAGAGGCTTAGAAAGCTGTCACGTTTTTGTAGAGAAAGCATTCAAATTCCGAAGAGGCCAAATGACTTGCTCAGTGCAGAGAGAGACTAAGCCTCCTAACTCCTGGTCTATCTAATTAGTCACATCTCAAGTAAATAATCTTACTGCCGTCTTAGCGTTGACAGCAAAATTGTTATTAGAACACAACGATAGCTTCAAATCACAGCTCCTATGAACATTTCTAAGCCTGCTAGATTCCATATAAAATGTAGAAAGTACATAAAACTATAGATAGATCCCAAATATCATCTGCCTATTCGATTTTCAGATGTTTCATTTCAAAGAATGATTAATAAAAGGTAAACTGGTGAGGAGGTGAAATCTCCACTATCTGGCACATATATTTGCTTCAACTACAAATTAACTGTCAGAATTAACTAGAGGTGAAAATAATATATTAATATGTGTATTTGTACAGTAGTGGTTGGGTACACTGTCAAAGAAAGCCCTTAATATTTAATTCTAAAATCCTAAAATTCACCTGAAAAGTAATGAGTTTAATACATTTAATGCAATTTTCCAGAATCAAACATTAAAAGCACATATTTATGCACAGAATAATTCATAAGGGTACACAAAAAACAAGTATCAGTTTCCTCAAGGGAAGGTAAGTGAGTGACTAGGGAAGAAGTAACAGGACACTTTCACACAGAGTCCTCTGAACAGTGAATGTTTTACCTACTCAAGATAATAAATGTTCCAACTAGAAAATAGAAATACACACAACCATATGTCTGATGTGTTAAATCTCTAACAGATGGACCTGATCCCTTCACTCTTAAAGACTTTTAGCAAGTGGGCAGATATCTTTAGGACAGAGGCACAGTGGGTGACTCTCCCATAACCTCACAGTAATCATTCGAAATGGCCTGATGAGGTAACTAATCCCAG
This sequence comes from Smutsia gigantea, assembly GCA_032199065.1. Taxonomy (NCBI): domain Eukaryota; kingdom Metazoa; phylum Chordata; class Mammalia; order Pholidota; family Manidae; genus Smutsia; species Smutsia gigantea. The sequence goes on from JAVSCE010012655.1 coordinate 17,652, forward strand.
CACTGCACACTGCCACCGGGAAAGAAGGGTCGACCCTCTGCCTCATCCACAACCAGCCCAAAGGCGTGGCAAGAATCCACTTACTAAGGATGAGAACCACTGCCAGAGAGAATAGCTTTTTTCAGCGTTCCTACTTTCACTCACAAGTTAGGCTGAATCTATGGAGTCACCGGCAGACCCACAAACTCAGAGAAACAAGAAGGGAACAGAAAGGTTAGAGAACAAATGGCTCAGGATAGAATGATGCACATGGTGGGATAGCCCCCTGGCTACTGCCTTTGTGTCAGTCAATGGTACCACACTTCCCACGCCACTGCATCCACAGCTGGTGATATGAACTCCCAGGCAGAAGGGTTGCTTTGCATGCAGCAGTTATGAAACATTTAAGATTGTGATAGTCAATGTAATACTAAATGAAGAAAAGGTATGTATGATAGACGATAGCAACAGCTGAAAAGGAAAGCTCATTTGAGTCAAGTCTCTCACATGCTGAGATTCAGGGAAATCTACAATGAGAAAATAAGGGTTTCCCAAGGGGAAGTGTAAGAAAGTATATGACCTGGCATAACCGATCGGGTTCCTAACAAAAAATCTGGCATTCCTCAGATAAAAGGTGTTACCATGACAAAAAATAACCACACCAGTGACAGAAAAACAAAACTGCAAAAAAAAGGTCAAGACGAGTGAGGTTCTAAAAAAATTTAAGCTGAATCTAAACTTAAGCAATTGTGCTGGGAATTCCAATACTATATGACAAATAAAAAGTCCCTCTAGACTTCCGGGAATATGGCGGTGTGAGCAGGGCGGCAGAAATCTCCTCCCAACACTATATTTAACTACGAAAACACAGCAAATACATCTATTCCTAAAAGAGAGACGAGAATACACAGGAAAGCACACAGCATGCAGCTACACCCGAGAGGACTCGGCACCCCAAGAGGCGGGTAAGATACGGAGCCGCGACCCGGTGGGACCCGAGCACTCCCCCACCCCAGCGCACCGGCGGGAGGAGAGGAGTCAGAGCCGGGAGAGAGTGGAAGTACACCCCGCGAAGTAGCCAGCCCCATGATCTGCGCGGGGAGCGCTGACCCACATCGCGCAGTGCGGCGTAGATTGGAGAGACGGAGAGGCAGGATCTGAGCAGGGAACGCGCCAGGGTGCTTGCAGCCGACTCCCAGGAAGGAAAAAAAAAAAAGCGCGCGCTTTCTTCAGCAGTCTTAAAGAGACAGGAACCCAGCGGAGGAGCCGGATCGCCCCAGCACACTCAGCCCAGCAGGCTGGGAGTCCTGGGGAGTTACAGACGCCTTAGCTGGCGACTGAGGAAGCGTAGCCATACTTAACACTTCTCACTGAGATCAACGGCCTCCTATTCGTTCCCACCCCTGCCAGAGCGATAAAGGGCCCTGCACAGCGGCACAGTCACAGCGGTGGAACAGTGGGGCAACAGCACCACCTAGAGCATTCCCACAGAATCTACATCCGGTGGGCATTTTTTGTTTTTTGTTTTTTGTTTTGTTTTTGTTTTTTCTTTTCTTCCTTTTTTCTTTTTTCTTTTTTTCTCTTTCTTTTTTTTCTTTTTTTTCTCTTTTTTTCTTCTTCTCTTTTAAAGTCTTAAAGAGCCCAGCTGACATACGTGGCAACTATCAGTGACCAATTATATAGCCATGAAAAGACAGAGGAATATGGTTCAGACCAAAATCAAACAGACAACCCCAGAGAGGGAGTCTGAAGGGATGGAAATGCACAGCCTCCCTGAAAAAGAATTCAGAATAAAAGTCATAACCATGCTGATGGACCTACAGAGAAATGTGCAAGAGCTGAGGGAGGAAGTGAGGGAACTGAGGAAAGACAATACAGAAATCAGACAAGCGATCGACGGGCTTAACAGCAGAATGGATGAGATGCGAGAGACTGTTAATGGAATAGAAAACAGAGAACAGGAGTACAGAGCAGCTGAGGCAGAGAGAGATAAAAGGGTTTCTAGGAATGAAAGAATATTAAGAGAACTGTGTGACTAATCCAAACGGAGCAATATTCGCATTATAGGAGTACCAGAGGAAGAAGAGAGAGAAAAAGGGATAGAAAGTGTCTTTGAAGAAATAATTGCTGAAAACTTTCCCTCCTGGGGAAGGAAGTAGTCTCGCAGTCCACCGAAGCTCATAGATCTCCCAACACAAGGGACCCAAGGAAGACAACACCAAGACACATAATAATTAAGATGGCAAAGATCAAAGATAAAGACAGGGTATTAAAGGCAGCTAGAGAGAGAAAAAAGATCACCTACAAAGGAAAACCCATCAGACTATCATCAGACTTCTCAACAGAAACCTTACAGGCCAGAAGAGAATGGCATGATATATTTAACGTTATGAAACAGAAGGGCCTCGAACCAAGAATATTGTATCCAGCACGATTATCATTTAAATATGATGGAGGGATTAAACAATTTCCAGACAAACGAAAGTTGAGAGAATTTGCCTCTCATAAACCACCACTACAGGATATCTTAAATGGACTGCTCTAGATGGAAGCACACCTAAGGCTAAAAAGATGTCACCAGAGAAAATAAAATCATAGCGAAGAAAGCAGACCATCCAAATACTAACTAAAGGCAAAGAATAAAACACCTACTATAGAAAGAATGGAGGAGGAGGAATAAGAAGGGAGAGAAATAAAGAAACATCAGACTGTGTTTACAATAACTTAACAAGAAAGTTAAGTTAGATTGTTAGATAGTAAAGAAGCAACCCTTGAACCCTTGGTAACCACGAATCTAAAGCCAGCAATGGCAATAAGTACATACCTATCAATAATCACCCTAAATGTAAATGGACTGAATGCACCAATCAAAAGACACAGAGTAACAGAATGGATAAAAAAGCAAGACCCATCTATATGCTGCCTACAAGAAACTCACCTCAAATCCAAAGATATACACAGACTAAAAGTGAAGGGATGGAAAAAGATATTTCATGCAAACAACAAAGAGAAAAAAGCAGGTGTTGCACTACTTGTATCAGACAAAATAGACTTCAAAACGAAGAAAGTAGCAAAAGATAAAGAAGGACATTACATAATGATAAAGGGGTCAGTCCAACAAGAAGATATAACCATTATAAATATATATGCACCCAACACAGGAGCGCCAGCATATGTGAGACAAATACTAACAGAATTAAAGGAGGAAATAGACAGCAATGCATTCATCTTAGGAGACTTCAACACACCACTCACTCCAGAGGACAGATCAACCAGACAGAAAATAAGTAAAGACACAGAGGCACTGAACAACACACTAGAACAGATGGACCTAACAGACATCTACAGAACTCTACACCCAAAAGCAACAGGATACACATTCTTCTCAAGTGCACATGGAACATTTTCCAGAATAGACCACATACTAGGCCACAAAAAGAACCTCAGTAATTTCAAAAATATTGAAATCCTACCAACCAACTTCTCAGATCACCAAGGTATAAAACTAGAAATAAATTTTAGAAAGAAATCAAAAAGGCTCACAAATACATGGAGACTTAACAACACTCTCCTAATTAATCAATGGGTTAACGACCAAATCAAAACAGAAATCAAAGAATATATGGAGACTAATGACAACAACAACACAAAGCCACAACTTCTGTGGGACGCAGCAAAGGCAGTTCTAAGAGGAAAGTATATTGCAATCCAGGCCTATTTAAAGAAGGAAGAACATTCCCAAATGAATAGTCTAAAGACACAATTACTGAAATTGGAAAAAGAAGAACAAATGAGGCCCAAAGTCACCAGAAGGAGGAACATAATAAAGATTAGAGAAGAAATAAATAAAATTGAGAAGAATAAAATAGAAAAAATCAATAAAACCAAGAGCTGGTTCTTTGAAAAAATAAACAAAATAGATAAACCCCTAGCCAGACTCATTAAGAGAAAAAGAGAATCTACACACATAAACACAATCAGAAATGAGAAAGGAAAAATCACGACGGACCCCACAGAAATACAAAGAATCATAAGAGAATATTATGAGAATCTATATGCTAATAAAGCTGGAAAACATAGAAGAAATGGACAACTTCTTAGAAAAATACAACCTTCCAAGACTGACCAAGCAAGAAACAGAAAAACTAAACAGACCAATCACCAGTGATGAAATCGAATTGGTAATCAAAAAACTACCCAAGAACAAAACCCCCAAACCAGAGGAATTCACCTCTGAATTCTACCAGACGTATAGAGAAGAAATAACACCGATTCTCCTTAAAGTTTTCCAAAAAATAAAGAGGAGGGAATACTTCCAAATTCATTCTATGAAGCCAGCATCACTCTAATACCAAAACCTGGAAAAGACCTCACCAAAAAAGAAAATTACAGACCAATATACCTGATGAATGTAGATGCAAAAATACTCAACAAAATATTAGCAAACCGAATTCAAAAATACATCAAGACGATCATACACCATGATCAAGTGGGATTCATCCCAGGGATGCAAGAATGGTACAACATTCAAAAATCCATCAACATAATCCACCACATCAACAAAAAAGAAGAACAAAAACCACATGATCATCTCCATAGATGCTGAAAAAGCATTTGTCAAAATTCAGCATCCATTCCTGATTAAAACTCTCAACAAAATGGGTATTAACGGCAAGTACCTCAACATCATAAAGGCCACATATGACAAACCCACAGCTAACATCATACTTAACAGAGAGAAGCTAAAGCTTTTCACCTAAGATCAGGAACAAGACAAGGATGCACACTCTCTCCACTGTTATTCAACATAGTACTGGAGGTCCTAGCCATAGCAATCAGACAAAACAAAGACATACAAGGCATCTAGATTGGTAAAGAAGGAGTCAAATTCTCACTATTAGCAGATGACATGATACTGTACATAAAAAACCCTAAAGACTCCACTACAAAACTACTAGAACTAATATCTGAATTCAGCAAAGTTGCAGGATACAAAATTAACACCCAGAAATCTGTTGCTTTCCTATACACTAACGATGAACTAACAGAAAGCAAAATCAGAAAAACAATTCCATTCACAATTACATCAAAAAGAATAAAATACCTAGGAATAAACCTAACGAAGGAAGTGAAAGACCTGTACTCTGAAAACTACAAGACACTCCTAAGAGAAATTAAAGAGGACACTAGCAAATGGAAATTTATCCCATGCTCTCGGCTAGGAAGAATAAATATTGTCAAAATGGCTATACTACCTAACGCAATCTACAGATTCAACGCAATCCCTATCAAACTACCAACAACTTTCTTCAATGAACTGGAACAAATAATTCTAAAATTCATAGGGAACCACAAAAGACCCCGAATAGCCAAAGCAATCCGGAGAAGGAGGAGTAAAACAGGGGGGATTACGCTCCCTGACTTCAAGCTCTACTACAAAGCCACAGTAATCAAGACAATTTGGTATAGGCACAAAAACAGACCTACAGACCAGTGGAACAGAATGGAAAATCCAAACATTAACCCAAACATATACAGTCAATTAATATTTGATAAAGGAGCCTTGGATATACAATGGGGAGACGACAGCCTCTTCAGCAGCTGGTGTTGGAAAAACTGGACAGCTACATGTAGGAGAATGAAACTGGACTACTGTCTAACCCCATACACAAAGGTAAATTCAAGGTGGATCAAAGACTTGAATATAAGTCATGAAACCATAAAACTCTTAGAAAAAAACATAGGCAAAAATCTCTTAGACATAAACATGAGCGACTTCTTCATGAACATATCTCCCCGGGCAAGGGAAACAAAAGCAAAAATGAACAAGTGGGACTATATCAAGCTGAAAAGCTTCTGTACAGCAAAGGACACCATCAGTAGAACAAAAAGATTTCCTACAGTATGGGAGAATATATTCATAAATGACGTATCCGATAAGGGGTTGACATCCAAAATATATAAAGAACTCATGCACCTTAACAAACAAAAAGCAAATAATCCAATTAAGAAATGGGCAGAGGACATGAATAAACACTTCTCTAAAGAAGAAATTCAGAGGGCCAACAGGCACACGAAAAGATGCTCCACATCGCTAATCATCAGAGAAATGCAGATTAAAACCACAATGAGATATCACCTCACACCAGTGAGGATGGCCAACATCCAAAACACAAACAACAACAAATGTTGGCGAGGATGTGGAGAAAAGGGAAGCCTCCTACACTGCTGGTGGGACTGCAAATTAGTTCAACCATTGTGGAAAGCAGTATGGAGGTTCCTCAAAACTCAAAATAGAAATACCATTTGACCCAGGAATTCCACTCCTAGGAATTTACCCTAAGAATGCAGCAGCCCAGTTTGAAAAGACATATGCACCCCTATGTTTATTGCAGCACTATTTACAATAGCCAAGAAATGGAAGCAACCTAAGTGTCCATCAGTAGATGAATGGATAAAGAAGATGTAGTACATATACACAATGGAATATTATGCAGCCATAAGAAGAAAACAAATCCTACCATTTGCAACAACATGGATGGAGCTAGAGGGTATTATGCTCAGAGAAATAAGCCAAGCCGAAAAAGACAAGTATCAAATGATTTCACTCATATGTGGAGTACAAGAACAAAGGAAAAAAACTGAAGGAACAAAACAGCAGCAGACTCACAGAACCCAAGAATGGACTAATAGTTACCAAAGGGAAAGGGACTGGGGAAGATGGGTGGGAAGGAAGGGATAAGAGGGAAAAAGGGGCATTACAATTAGCAGGTGTAATGTTGGGTGGCCATGGGGAGGGCTGTACAACTCAGAGAAGACAAGTAGTGATTCTATAGCATCTCACTATGCTGATGGACAGTGACTGTAATGGCGTTGGTGGGGGGTACCTGATGAAGGGGGTAGTTTAATAACCATAATATTGCACATGTAATTGTAGATTAATGATACCAAAATAAATTATAAAAAAAAAGAATAAAATACCTAGATATAAACCTAACCAAGGAAGTGAAAGATCTGTACTCTGAAAACTACAAGACACTCATTAGAGAAATTAAAGATACCAATAAATGGAAACACATCCTATGCTCATGGATAGGAGGAATTAATATTGTCAAAATAGCCATCCAGGCTAAAGAAATCTACAGATACAATGCAATTTCTATCAGAATACCCACAGCATTTTTCAATGAACTAGAGAAAAGCATCCTAAAATTCATATGGAACCATAAAGTCCCCCGAATAGCCAAAGCAATCCTAAGGAAGAATAAAGCTAGGGGGATAATGCTCCCTAACTTCAAGCTCTACTACGAAGACACAGTAATGAAGACAATTTAGTTCTGGCACAAGAACAGACCATAGGCCAATGGAACAGACCAGAGAGCCCAGATATAAACTCAGCAATATATGGTCAATTAATATATGATAAAGGAGCCATGGACATACAATGGGGAAATGACAGCCTCTTCAACAACTGGTGTTGGCAAAACTGGACAACTACATGCAAGAGAATGAAACTGGATTATTGTTTAACCCCGTACACAAAAGTAAATTCAAAATGGATCAAAGACCTGAATGTTAAGTCATGAAACCATAAAACGTAGGCAAAAATCTCCTGAATATAAGCATGAGCAACTTCTTCCTGAATGCATCTCCTTGAGCCAGGGAAACAAAAGCAAAAATGAACACATGGGACTACATCAAACTAAAAAGCTTCTGTATGGCAAAGGACACCATCAACAGAACAAAAAGGCGTCTTACAGTATGGGAGAATCTATTTGTAAATGACATACGACAAGGGGTTAACATCCAAAATATATAAGGAACTCACACATCTCAACACCCAAAAAGCAAATTACCTGATTAAAAAATGGGCAGAGGATATGAAGAGACAATTCTCCAAAGAAGAAACTCAGATGGCCAACAGACACATGAAAAGATGTTCCACATCACTAATCATGAGGGAAATGCAAATTAAAACCACAATGAGATATCCTCTCACACCAGTAAGGATGGCCACCATCCAAAAGACTAAAAACAACAACTGCTGGCGAGGATGCAGAGAAAAAGGAACCCTCCTACATTGCTGGTGGGAATGTAAGTTCAACCATTGTGGAAAGCAATATGGAGGTTCCTCAAAAAACTAAAAATACAAATACAATTCGACCCGGGAATCCCACTCCTTAGAATTTACCCAAAGAATACAAGTTCTCAGATTCAAAAAGACATATGACCCCTATATATATCGCAGCACTATTTACAATAGCCAAGATACGGGAGCAACCTAAGTGTCTATCAGTAGATGAATGGATAAAGAAGAGGTGGTACATATACACAATGGAATGCTATTTAGCCATAAGAAACAAATCCTACCATTTGCAACAACATGGATGAAGCTGGAGGATATTATGCTCAGGTAAATAAGCCAGGCAGAGAAAGACAAGTGCCAAATGATTTCCCTCTTTTGTGGAGTATAACAACGCAGCAAAATTGAAGGAACAAAACAGCAGCAGACTCACAGACTCCAAGAAGGGACTAGTGGTTACCAAAGGGGAGGGGTGTGGGAAGGAGGGTGGGGAAGGAGGGAGAAGGGAATTGAGGGGTATTATGGTGAGTACACATGGTGTGGGGGGTCACGGGGAAGACAGTGTAGCACAGAGAAGGCAAACAGTGAATCTGTGCATCTTACTACACTGATGGACAGTGACTGCATTGGGGTATGGGTAGGGACTTGATAATATGGGTAAAAGTAGTAACCATATGGTTTTTTCATGTGAAACCTTCATAAGAGTGTACATCAATAATACCTTAATAAAACATTAAAAAAAAATTTTTAAGACGCATCCATGCAATTAAAAAGTATTAACCCCCCAAAAATAAAAATATACATTAGAAATTAATATGAGAATAGCCTAATAGGGCAAAGACAAGGATAGGAGCAAGACTCATGATACATTTTATATCTCCTAGATTTTTAAACCATGTGAACTAAACAAAAATTTAAATTAAAAGTAATTTACCCCCAAGATGGTAAATTTATGCCTTCTTCAATTCTTGTCTGCCTTGGCATCTATCTTTCAAGGACCCAATCACAAAGCACTTCCTCTATGTTGCCATAACTCTTTGCTCATAACACTAGAGTATCACTTCTCAGTTAGTTGGGTATACTTGTCTCCCCAGAAACTGAACCCCTTCAGAGAAGGAATGATTCATCTTTTCATCACCAGCTCCTATCACGATGTTGGGACTTAAGCACCTCAATATACATTTAATTTTAAAGATACACCCAAGTGCACTGAATCAAGTTAATCATAATTCTTGGCTTATGGCACCCTGCCATGATTCAGCCATACATGGATCTTTAAAAGAAATGTATTCTTTAGTAATATAAAATCCATGAACCCACACCAAACTGTTAACTAGAACCCTGAAATTATGTTTTTCTAGATGCTTCTCCAGTATCCCTTCCCTTTGCCACCCTGAACCTGTGTGTATGCTTTAACAATATATTTAGTTTTAGCTGCACTGCTTTTAAACTTTCTAAAAAGGGTATTATTTCAATAAATGGTGCTGGGATAACTGCATATCGCATGCACAAAAATGAACATAGACACACACCTTACATCCTCCACAAAAATTAATTCCAAATGTGTGGACAGCGGTTGGGACAGAAGGAGCAAGAGTACAGGACAGGACTGATTGTGTTTTTGTGCCTAGTCTCCATCTAAGGCCTGAACCGGGCCTGACTCTGAAAGAAACCTTGAAAAGTTTCCTAAATTCCAGGAACAAGTATCTCAGGAATGCAGTGAGGTCTTATCTTGAGGCCACCCACCTGGACCAGCCCATTGTATTGATCTGTGAGCAATACTTAAGTGATTGGATTGAGGTCCTTGAGAAGAGTGTGTGAATCTAATTTGTAGGCAATTCATGTGTATATAAGCCATGCCAGAATAAAGCTTCTTTGCATTCTGCATTCTGCATTCTGCACCAGACGGTTTGCCCTCCTGTTGTCTTGTATATACAGCCCGATGGCCCCACTCAGGAACTTTTCGACTCCTGCCGGCAGGCCCCGGCACAAATGGAAAATGAAAACAAAAAATCCAAAAAAGCTCAAAATCTGTAGAATACTGCGGTGGCAGTTCTAAGAGGGAAGTACATAGTAAAACAAGAATACCTCAAGAAACAAGAACAATCGCAAATAAACAGTGTAAACCAACAATTAAGAAACTAGAAAAAGAACAAATGAAACCCAAAGTACGTAGAAGGAGGGACATAATTAATATCAGAGCAGAAATAAATAAAAGAGAGAAGAATAAAACAACAGATAAATTCAATGAAACCAAGAGCTGGCTCTTTGAGAATATAAACAAAATAGATAAAACCCTAGCCAAGACTTACCAAGAAAAAAAGAGAGTACACAAATAAATAAAATCAGAAATGAAGAAGGAAATAGCCACAATGGATACCACAGAAATTCAAATAATTAAAGAATACTATGAAAAATTACATGCCAATAAATTGGAAAACCTAGAAGAAATGGATATATTCCTAGAAAAATAGAACCTTCCAAGATTAACCCAGGAAGAAATGGAATATCTGAACAGACCAATTACCAGCAATTAAATTGACCTGATAATCAAAAGACTCCCAACAAAAAAGTCCAGGACCAGATTACTTCAGAGCTGAATTCTACCAAACACTTAGAGAAGAGCTAATATCCATCCTTCTTAAAGTATTCCAAAAAGTAGAAGAGGAGGGAATACTTCTGAACTCATTTTATGAGGACAGCATCACTCTAATACCAAAACCAAATGAAGACACCACAAAAAAGGAAATGACAGACCAATGTCCCTGATGATCACAGATGTAAAAATCCTCAACAAAATATTAGCAAACCAAATTTAAGAATACATCAACAGGATCATCCATCACAACCATATGGGATTTATTCCAGGGACACAAGGGTAGAACAATATTTGAAAATCCACCGATATCATACACCATGTTATCAGAAAGGATAAAAATCACATGATCATCTCAACAGATGCTGAAAAAGCATTTGACAAAATTCAATATCCTTTCATGACACAAACTCTCAATAAAATGGGTATTGAGAATATGTGCCTCAACATAATAAAGGCCATATACGAGAAACCCACAGCTAAAATAATAGTAAATGGCAAAAAGCTGAAAGCTTTTCCTCTAAGATCAGGAACAAGACAAGGATGACCACTCTCCCCACTCTTCATAGTACTGCAGGTCCTAGCAACAACAATAAGACAACAAAAGAGATAAAAGGTATCCAAATTGGTAAGGAAGAAGGTAAACTGTCACTATTTGAAGATGACATGGTATTTAGACATAGAAAACCCTAAAGACTCCACCAAAAAACTACTAGAAGTAAAAACTGGATTCAACAGAGTTGCAGGATACAAAATTAATACACAAGTCAGTTTCATTCCTGTATACTAACAACAAACAAGCAGAAAGAGAAAAACAGGAAAACACTTCCATTTACAACAGTAGCAAAAATAATAAAATACCTAGGAATAAACCAAACCAGGGAGGTGAAAGACCTATACTCTGAAAACTACAAGACACTCATAAGAGAAATTAAACAAGACACCAATAAAATGGAAATACATCCCATGCTCAGGGGTAGGAAGAATTAGTATTGTCAAAATGGCCATCCTGCCCTAAGCAATTTACATATTCAATTAAATACTTATCAAAATACCAATAGCATTCTCCCATGAACTAGAACAAATAGTTCTAAAATTAATATGGAACCACAAAAGACCCTGAATAAGCAAAGCAATCCTGGGAAAAAACAAAGCAGGGGAGATTATGCTCCACAACTTTAAGCTCTACTGCAAACCCACACCAATCAAAACAATTTGGTACTGGCAAAAGAACAGACCTGAGAAGGATTAAAGATGGCAGCGTGAGACGTGAGACACAGGCTTACTCCTAAAATCGCATATAATACGAAAATATAACTAATAATCCTGAAAGAGCAACAGGAAAGAGGGCTGCGTCAGGCTGCATATACCTGGACAAATGAGCAGACCTCACAGAACAGGGTAAGTACCAAAGCTGCTGTGGGTGGGCAGGACCCAAGCCCTTCCCCCACAACAGCTCACCAGTGGGAGGAAGAGAAACCGAGCAGGGAGGGAGTGGAGGCCTGGGACTGCTGAATACCTAACTCCGGAGATCTGCTCTGGGAGCACAAACCTACAATCCATGGTGCTTACATGATACTCTTGTGATTACGGGGTTTGAAAGCTAAGACAGGCAGAATTCCTGGAGAGACTGAGATTCCAGCTGCTTGTGAAAGCAGGGATCCAAATCTGGCTGCTCTGGGACAAAAGAAAGGTGGGTAGTCTGAGAGACTTCCTAACAAGGAAGCCCTTAGCAAGAGGGCTGCTAAAGGGGCAAAGACTGCACAGATCTTACTGCTCAGGAGAGAGGACAGGTAGACAAAATTGTCCAGCGGCACTCTGCCGAGCAGGTTGAGAGTTTTGAGATAAAAACTCTCATATTTAAGGAGGAAAAAGAAATATTCCTCCTTAGACGGTCTTCAAGTGCTCCATCTCCCTGGTTGTCTAAACAGCTCCAAGGACCCCTTCCGTGATACTCAGCCTACTGCACCTTTCATCCGGCCACCCCTGCCTGGCTCGCAAACCGGCAAAACCTACCCTGGCGTTAGTCCAGCCAGAAGGAAGATCTTTCTACAGCAACTACAAATGCAAGGCATAGGGGCTTATACCTGTGTGCTCAGCCCACTGGTCCAGGCAGTGGAGATAGGCATAGCAGCTGGGTAGCAGGAAACTGCTCTTTCCTCCCACAGGCACCAATACCACTCCCCTGTGACCCCAGGCATTGCTTCAGGGGCTGAGCAGCTCCAGAGAGTAGAGTTACAGGCACTAGAGGGCACCATATGCAAATATGAAACGCCAAAGGAATCTAGAGCAGAGTAAAATTATTAATACCACTACTGAGAAAAATTTAAATGACATCAACCTCATGACTCTTCCCGAAAGAGAGTTCAAAATAAAAACCATTAACATGCTCATGGAGGTACGGAAAGATATTCAAGAACTCAGGAATGAATTCCGGTCAGAGATCCAATTGTTGAAGAGCACAATGGACGGTATTAAAAGCAGATTGGATACAGTGGAGGAGATAATTAATGAAATAGAAACTAGAGAAGAGAATACAAAGAAGCGGAGGCACTGAGAGAAAAAAGGATCTCTAAGAATGAAAGAATATTGAGAGAACTGTGTGACCAATCCAAACGGAACAATATTCCCATTATAGGGGTACCAGAAGAAGAAGAGAGAGTAAAAGGGATAGAAAGTGCCTTTGAGGAGGTGATTACTGAAAACTTCCCCAGTCTGGGGAAGGAGATAGTCTCTCAGGCTATGGAGGTGCACAGATCTCCCAACGCAAGAGACCCAAGGAAGACAACATCAAGTTGTCTTTAAAATGTAATTAAAATGGCAAAGATCAAGGATAAGGACAGACTATTAAAAGCAGCCAGAGAGAGAAATAAGATCACATAAAAAGGAAAGCCCATCAGGCTATAATCAGACTTCTCAACAGAAACGTTACAGGCCAGAAGGCAGTGTATTTAATGCAATGAAGCAGAAGGGACTTGAACCGAGAATACTTTATCCGGTAAGATAATCATTTAAATTTGAAGGAGGGATTAAACAATTTCCAGATAAGCAAAAGCTGAGAGAATTTACATTCCACAAACCATTTATACAGTGTATTTTGGAGGGACTGCTATAGATGGGAAGTGCTCCTAAGGTTTAACAGCTGTCCCGAGATGTAATAAAACCATAGAAAAGAAAGTAGAACAGCTAATTACTAAGCAACTGCAAAAATTAAAATAACTATCTCCAAAGTCAATCAAGGGCTAGACAAAGAGTACAGAATATGATACCTAATGTATAAAGAACGGAGGAGGAAGAAAAAGAGGGAAGAAAAAAAAAGAACCTTTAAATTGTGCTTGTAATAGCATATTAAGTGAGTTAAGTTAAACTTCAGATAGTAGAAAGTTAACTTTGAACCTTTGGTAATCACAAATCTAAAGCCTGCAATGCCAATATATACATACCTATGGATAATCACCCTAAATGTAAATGGAATGAATGCACCAATCAAAAGACATAGAGTAACTGACTGAATAAAAAAACAAGACCCATCTATATATATGCTGCCTACAAGAGACTCACTTTAAACCCAAAGACATACACAGACTAAAAATGAAGGAATGGAAAAAGACGTTTCATGCAAAATAGGGAGAAAAAAGCAGGAGTTGTAGTACTTGTAGCAGATAAAATAGACTTCAAAAGAAAGACAGTCACAAGAGATAAAGAAGAACATTACATAATGATAAAGCGGGTCAATCCAACAAAAAGATATAACCATTATAAATATCTATGCGCCCAACACAGGACCAGCTGCATATGTGAAACAAATACTAACAATTAAAAGGGGAAATAGAATGCAATGCATTCATTCTGAGAGACTTCAACACTCCACTCTGAAAGACAGATCAACCAGACAGAAAATAAGTAAGGAGACAAAGGCACTGAGCAACACAATAGAACAGATGGACCTAACAGACATCTACAGAACTCTACACCCAAAAGCAGCAAAATACACATTCTTCTCAAGTGCACATGGAACATTTTCAAGAATAGATCATATTCTAGACCACAAAAAGAGCCTCTGTAAATTAAAAAAGATTGAAATTGTACCAACCAGTTTCTCAGACCACAAAGGTACGAAACTAGAAATAAATTACGCAAAGAAAATGAAAAATCCCACAAACACATGGAGGGTTCACAACATGCTCCTAAATAACCAATGGATCAATGACCAAATAAAAACAGGGATCAAGCAATATATGGAGACAAATTACAACAAAAATTCAACATTGAAGAATCTGTGGGACACAGTGAAGGCTGTGTTAAGAGGAAGGTATACTGCAATACAGGCCCACCTCAGGGAAAGAAGAAAAATCCCATATGAGCAGTCTAAACTCACAATAAATGAAACTAGAAAAAGAAGAACAAATGAGGCCCAAAGTCAGGAGAAGGAGGGACATAATAAAGATTATAGCAGAAATAAATAAAATCGAGAAGAATAAAACAACAGAAAGAATTAATGAAAGCAGGAGCTGGTTCTTCAAGAAAATAAACAAAATAGACAAACCCCTAGCCGGACTTACCAAGAAAAAAAAGAGTCTACTCACATAAACAGCATCAGAAATGAGAAAGGAAAAATCACGATGGACCCCACAGAAATACAAAGAATTATTAGAGAATACTATGAAAATCTATATGCTAACAAGCTAGAAAACCTAGAAGAAATGGACAACTTCATAGAAAAATACAACCTTCCAAGGCTGACCCAGAAAGAACCAGAAAATCTGAACAGACCAATTTCCAGCAAGGAAATTGAACTGGTAATCAAAAACCTACCTAAGAACAAAACACCTGTGCTAGATGGCTTCACTGCTGAATTTATCAAACATTTAGTGAAGACCTAATACCCATCCTCCTTAAAGTTTTCCAAAGAGTAGAAGAAGTGGAAATAGTTGCAAACTCATTCTATAAGGCCAGCATCACTCTAATACCAAAACCAGGCAAAGACACCACTAAAACAAAAAGAAAATTACAGACCAATATCACTGATGAACATAGATGCAAAAATACTCAACAAAATATTAGCAAATCAAATTCAAAAATACATAAAAAGATCATCCATCATGATCAAGTAGGATTTATTCCAGGGATGCAAGGATGGCACAACATTCAAAAATCCATTAACATCATCCACCACATCAACAAAAAGGACAAAAACCACACGATCATCTCTATAGATGCTAAAAAAGCATTTGACAAAATTCAACAAGCATTCATGATAAAAGCTCTCAACAAAATGGGTATAGAGAGAAAGTACCACAACATAATAAAGGCCATATAAGACAAACCCACTGCCAACATTATACTTAACAGCAAGAGGCTGAAAGCTTTTCCTGTAAGATAGGGAACAAGACAAGGATGTCCACTCTCCCCACTTCTATTCAACATAGTACTGGAGGTCCTAGCCATGGCAATCAGACAACACAAAGAAATAAAAGGCATCCAGATTGGCAAGGAAAAAGTTAAACTGTCCCTGTTTGCAGATGACATGACATTGTACATAAAAAACCCTAAAGAATCCACTCCAAAACTACTAGATCTAATATCTGAATTCAGCAAAGCTGCAGGATACAAAATTAATACGCAGAAATCTGTGGCATTTCTAAACACTAACAATGAACTAGCAGAGAGAGAAATCAGGAAAACAATTCCATTCACAGTTGCATCAAAAAGAATAAAATACCTAGGAAAAAACTTAACCAAGGAACTGAAAGACCTATACTCTGAAAACTACAAGACACTCATGAGAGAAATTAAAGAAAATAACAATAAATGGAAAAACATCCCGTGTTCATGGATAGGAACAATTAATATTGTCAAAATGGCCATCCTGCCTAAAGCAATCTATAGATTCAGTGTAATTCCTATCAAAATACCAAGAGGATTTTTCAACGAACTAGAAAAAATCATTCTAAAATTCATATGGAACCACAAAAGGCCCCCCGAATAGCCAAAGCAATCCTGAGAAGGAAGAATAATACTCCCCAACTCCAAGCTTTACTACAAAGCCACAGTACTCAAGACAATTTGGTACTGGCACAAGAACAGACCCATAGACCAATGGAACAGACTAGAGAGCCCTGATATAAACCCAACCATATATGGTCAATTAATATATGATAGACGAGCCTGGATTATTGTTTAACCCCATACACAAAAGTAAACTCAAAATGGATCAAGGACCTGAAGGTACGTCATGAAACCATAAAACTCTTAGAAAAAAACATAGGCAAAAATCCCGTGAATATAATAAGCATGAGCGACTTCTTCCTGAATGCATCTCCTCGAGCAAGGGAAACAAAAGCAAAAATGAACTCATGGGACTACATCAAAATAAAAAGTTTCTGTACAGCAAAGGACACCATCAACAGAACAAAAAGGCATCCTACAGTATGGGAGAATATATTTGTAAATGACATACGACAAGGGGTTAACAACCAAAATACATAAAGAACGTACATGCCTCTACACCCAAAAAGCAAATAACCCAATTAAAAAATCGGCAGAGGATATGAAGAGACAGTTCTCTCCAAAGAAGAAATTCAGATGGCCAACAGGCACATGAAAAGATGCTCCACATCACTAATCATCAGGGAAATGCAAATTAAAACCACAATGAGATATCACCTCACACCAGTAAGGATGGCCAGCATCCAAAATACTAAGAACAACAAATGCTGGTGAGAATGCAGAGAAAGGGGAACCCTCCTACACTGCTGGTGGGAATGTAAGCTAGTTCAACCACTGTGGAAAGCAATATTGGGGTTCCTCAAAAAACTAAAAATACAAATACCATTTGACCCACGAATCTACCCAAAGAATTTACCCTTGGAATTTACCCAAAGAATAAAACTTCTCAGATTCAAAAAGACATATGCACCCCTATGTTTATCACAGCACTTTTTACAGTAGCCAAGATATGGAAGCAACCTGTCCATCAATAGATGAATGGATAAAGATGATATGGTACATATACACCATGGAATACTACTCAGCCATAAGAAGGAAACAAATCCTGCCATTTGCAACAAAATGGATGGAGCTAGAGGATATTATGCTCAGGTAAATAGCCAGGCAGAGAAAGACAAGTGCCAAATGATTTCCCTCATTTGTGGAGTATAACAATGAAACAAAACTGAAGGGACAAAATAGCAGCAGACTCAGAGACTCCAAGAAGGAACTAGTGGTTACCAAAGGGGAGGAGTGTGGGTGAGTGGGTGGGGAGGGTGGGAGAAGGGGATTGTAGGGTGTTTTGTTTAGTACACATGGTGTGGGGGATCACGGGGAAAACAGGGTAGCACAGAGAAGGCAAACAGTGAATCTGTGGCATCTTACTACACTGATAGACAGTGACTGCATTGGGGTATGGGTGGGGACTTGATAATATGGGTAAATGTAGTGACCACATTGTTTTTTCATGTGATACCTTCTTAAGAGTGTATATCAATAATACCCTAATAAAAAAAAAAAAGAACAGACCCATAGGTCAATGGAAGAGAACAGAGAGCCCAGTATAAACCCACACATATATGGTCAATTAATACATGATAAAGGAGCCATGGACATACAATGGGGAAATGACAGCCTCTTCAACAGCTGGTGTTGGCAAAACTGGGCAGCTACATGCAAGAGAATGAAACTGTATTATTATCTAACTGCATTCGCAAAAGTAAACTTGAAATGGATCAAAGCCCTGAATGTAAGTCATGAATCCATAAAACTCTTAAAAGAAAACAAGCAAAAACCTCTTGAACAGAGGTATAAGCAATTTTTTTCCTGGACACATCTCCCTGGGAAAATGAAACAAAACCAAAAATGAACAAACTAAAAATCTTTGGTACAGCAAAGGACACCATAAGCAGAACAAAAAAGGCCACCTACAGTATGGGATAATACATTCATGAACGATTCATCTGGTAAGGGGTTAACATCCAAAAAGATAAAGAACTCATATGCCTCCACGTCAACTGGATTGAATAACCTGATTAAAAAATGGACGGAAGACCTGAACAGACATTTATCCAAAGAAGAAATACAAATGGCCAAGAGGCACATGAAAAGATGCTCCACATCTCTAATCATCAGGGAAATGCAACTTAAAAACACAATGAGATATCACCTCATACCAGTTTGGATGGCTAACATCCAAAAGACAATAACAAATGCTGGTGAGGATGTGGAGAAATGGGAACCCTCCTACACTGTTGGTGGGAACGTAAACTGGTGCAACCGTTATGGAAAGCAATACGGAGTTTCTTCAAAAACTAAAAATAGAAATGCCATTTGACTCAGTAATGCCACTCCTAGGAATTTACCCAAAGAAAACAAGATCCCTGGTTTGAAAAGACATATTCAACCCTATGTTTATCAACACACTATTTGCAATAGCCAAGGTGTGGAAGCAACCTAAGTGTCCATCAGTAGATGAATGGATAAAGAAGAGATGGTACATGTACACAATGGAATACTATTCAGCCATAAAAGTAATTAGCCCATTTGCAAAACAACATGGATGGAACTAGAGGATATTATCCTCAGTGAAATAAGCCAGGTGGAGAAAGACAAATACCATAATTATTTCACTTATTTATAGAATGAAAAAAAACAAACCAAAACAGAAGGAACAAAACAGCAGTAGACACAAAAGACACTGAGAAGTGACTAGTGGTTATCATGGGGGAGGGGTTGGGATGGGTGAGTTGGGAACGTTGGGGGGGATAAAGGGGCACAAAAATTCTAAAGCATACTATAAGTTGATCATGAGGATTGTGGTACAGCATGGAGAATATAGTCAATGAATCTGTAACATCTTCCTATGCTGGTAGATGGGAACTGCACTAGTGTGGTGAGGATTTAATAATAAGGGTAACTGTTGAACCACTGTGTTGTACATTTGAAACCAATATAAAATTGTACATGAATAATAAAAAATATTTTAAAAAAAAGATGCCCCACCCCACCCCCCAAAAAAACTCCAAATGGATCACAGGCAACAATACACCTTTCACCCTCTTGTCTGAGTGGTCCATCAATTTTCCTGTTTTCTGCCATAATGTAAGCCAGAGGTCCAGATGGTCTTCATATCCCCCAGAACATCATACTAGGCTACAGCATTATGCTGACTGGATCTGATGAGAAAGAGGCAGCAAGTTCTGGAGATGCTTTAGTAACAGGACGAACAGGAAATAACACCCACAAAAATTCAGTGAAGATGGATGGAGGTCCATCCCTTCCAAAATGAAAGATAAGTTGCTGTCCTTTGCACTAAAAAAACCACTTCCACAAAATTCAAACACAGAAACAAAACAAAAACATAAGCCTTTCTGAATTCTAGAGGCCATCTGATGTGTTACCCCAGCCCATTTAATGATTAACCTGCAAGACTGTGTGAGTTTTCACAGGGGTACAGAGGGGAAAAAAGGCTCTGCAGCCAACTTTCGGCTGCAGTGCAAAATGGCAGCACATCAGATGATACTCTGAGAAGATACAGCTAATAAATACACTACATGAAGTCTCTGGCAAGCCTCATTTAAAGAATCACAGTACAGACTTCCAGTGCTTTGGTACAAAGCTATGCCCTGTTAAGAGTTAAAATACCTGACCATGGGACATCAAGTGACCAGGTAACCTGAACTGCCCAGAATTAATTGGGTGTGATCTAACCCATCCAACTATAAGGTTGGACACAAAAAGTAGCATTCATCAATATATGGAAATATTATACAAAGAATCAGGTTGAAGCAGGTCTGGGAGATACAAGATGCATGAGCAGGTAGCTCCGATTTCTTTAACACATACTGTACCTGCTTCTGTTTTCACTCAATTCACACATACAGTCTGAAGACCAGTTAATGGAGGAGAAAAAAATCTAGGCCTGGTTTCCAAATGTTTCTGGATAATATACTAGCACAAGCCAGAAGTAGACTGCTGCAATATTATAACCCCTATCAGGAGATGATAATGAAGGGAAATTCTTCCCAGGGATGTGAGGGAGTAAGGGGTAGAATTTTTAACAATATTAGTTGTTTCCACTTGAAGAAAGGGCCAAAAATAGAATCTATTCAAAGACAGTAGTTAAAGGTGTGGCTGAATGTTTAAAGACTTGGAAAGAAGATAATTGGGAATACGAAAAAGTCTAGGGAAGAATGGACTAATGAATGGGCTTCTAAGACTGGACACAAAGAGCAAACTTATTTGTATCCTCTGTGAATGCTCACCAAAGGCCTTACTGCAGAGAATTTCAATGAGATGGACAAACTACATTCTGGATATGTCTCTTACCTCTTTCCCTTGCACATCATACTTGCTTAATGGACTTAGGTACAAAATGGCCATATGACAACAAAGAAAGCTTCGTATGGGCTCAACAACATGGACTTCCCTTAACCACAGCTGATCTGGATACCTCCATTGTACAGCTTAACCTGTCAACCACAAAGTCAAAGTCATGTCCAAATATGGACTATCCAACTACTTAGTAGCAGGTTTATTACATCAGCCCTATTCATGGATAGAGAGGCATTTTGTTCTCACCGGGAGAGACATATTCCCCAAGAACAGCTTTATGGAATACCTATTCACCATTATGACATTCCACACATTTTCTGATCAAGAAATTTTCACAGCAAAAGAAGTTCAGCAGTGGGTTTACACCCATGTCTTTCACAATTACACCACATACCTCCTACAGAGAATGGAAAAAAGAACATTTTCCAATGCATTTTATGAAGCCAGCGTAATAACTTGGATACCAAAAACCTGTCAAGACATTATTAAGAAAGGAAAATTTTTGGTGAATTTCATTTACCAAAGAAAGATGCAAGAATATCCTAAACAAAACATTAACAAACCAAATCTAACATTATATAAAGGGGATATAAAATATCACATTAAAGTTAGGTTTATTCTGAGACACAAATACCTAAGAAAAATCTAGTAATAAATATGCAAGACACATATCATTATTTTTTAAAGTTAATTATACATACACACATATCGTTATTTTTTTAATTAATTTAAATAAAATTTAAATTGGTGGGATTTAAATTGATGGGACATATTATATGGTGGGATATACCATGTTCAGGCAATGGAAAATTCAACATTGTAAAGATGTCAATTCTCTCCAAATAAATTGATTCATAGTTTCAATGTGAGATCAAAAACCCCAACAGGTTTTCTGAGTTTGGTAAGTTTATTCTAAATTGTATGTGGAAATGTAAAGAGCCAAATATACCCATAAACGGTGGTGAAGAGAGGAAATGAAATGATAGGACTTTTCTACTAGATATCAAGACTTACTATAAAACTATAGTAATTAAGAGCGATAATGTGGGTACAAGATTAGACAAATAGACCAATAAACAGAATAAGAGATTCCAGAAAGAAACCCATGCATATATAGGCAACTGATTTGTTGCTAAGGTGGCAATGAAGAGCAGTGGTGTCTGGACAATCTTTACAACACATGAGACTTGGTCGATTGACATTTTTTAAAAATTGAAAACTACCCACTACCTCACACTCTACAAAAAAATTCAATTCCTAGTGAACTATAGATGCAAATATGCACAGTAAACCAATGAAAGTCTCAGACAGTAACATAAAAAATACCTTCATCTTGGAGCTGAGAAAGGTATTTTAACAGGTACTACCACAAATGAAAAGAATGATAAATTAAATCTTCATTACAATTAAGAATGTCTGCTGTCAAAAGATGTATGTGACAGAGTGACATACAGTTGGGGAAGGGCCACATACAGGACTTACAAAGGGCTCATCTTGTCTACAATCTCCATATCCAGATTATATAATTAATTCCTATGAATTAATAAGAAAAATGGTCAGAGACCTGAACAGGGACTTTACCAAAAAAGGATACTGAAAATGCCAACAAACATTCAGGAGATTTCAGTACACCTCCACCAGAATAGCTAAGGTTAAAAACTGACAACATTAAGTGAGCATATGGAGAAACAGGAACTTTCATATACCATTGGTGGGAATGTAAATTGATAAATGCACATAGAAAAATTGGCAGTATTCACTAAAGCTTCACATATGCACAACACTTCTAGGTATATATCCAACAAAAATGTGTCCATATGTGCAGCCAAAAACATGTGCAAGAATGCTCAGACCAGCACTATATAAATAACCTTCATCTGAAAACAACCTAAGTGGATGAATCTCACAAACATAATGCTGAGCAAAAATACGTCAAGTAAGAATATATATATGATTCCATCAGCAAGTTCAAAAACAGGCAAAGCTAACCTATGATAATGTCAGCAATAGTGCTTACCTCTAGAAGGAGGATTATAACTAGGAATAGGGAGGAGGGCTTCTCTGGGGGGCTGGCAAAGTTCTCATTCTTCACCTGGATAATGTTATTTATACAAATGTTCACATTGTGAAAATTTACTGAGCTATTTTTTTATGTATGCACTTTTCTTGAATATTGTGTTTCAATGTTGAACATTTTTGTATCTATACCTTCAACCTAACAAGGCAAGGCTTTTAACATTCTTGTGGTCCTTTGATCTCTATCATGCTGGTACTGTTTAAAATTCATTATGGCTTATTATGGATATATTTCCTTTATCTTTCTCTACTTTACCAACAAGGTATCTGACCACTCTTATCCCCTAGCTCTTGTAATCTCTCTCGTGGGCTTGCTTTTTGTTGAGAACTTCCTCTGAAAATGTTTACAATGTGAATCTGAGTGGTAAATGTTAATGTTTTTACTAAGCCTTAACATTTGAATAACAATTAAAATGCATTTAAAATTCTAGGCCCAGCACTTTGTTTTCTTACAGCCAGTATCGCTCTTGAAAAAAAGACAGGTCAGTCTGATTCTGGCCCCTTTAGACAATGATTTACCTCTACAATCTTTTAGATTTTCTCATTATCTTTAGTATTATCTTTAATAGTCTGTTGTTTTCCTTTCAGTCAGTGGCATCTCTCAGTTGTCACCTTACTTTGGCTCATGAATTCGTTCACCTGGGAGGGGATCTTCTGAGTGGTCATGTGCACGGGGGAAGGCCTGAGTACCAGCCCTCTAGGCTATGCTGGGGATTCAAACAGAAGAAGAGAAGCCCTGTGGTGCTCTGCCCCAGCGCTACAAAAACCACACTTAACTATTTCAGTGTTATCTATCGCTTACTTCTTCTGATCAGAGCTTCCTCTTCAGGCACCCCTGAGAGAAACAGCAATTTCCTAAGGTGCCTCCTAGAGTCTAGGGCCTAGATTATAACCCTCAGTCCTATGAGTCTGGAGGAGGAGGGGTGAACTAATAATGTGCAAGCTAGTCCAGCCTTACCTGTTTTGCCCAAATCTCCACCCCGCAAGGCTTTTGTGCTGCCCTGATTTACCTGTGAAGTCACCTGCAGCAGAGGTCTGGTTCATCATACTAGCACCTGCCCTGAAGCAGCAGCAAAGGCAGCTGGTTTTCTCTCATCAGTCCACTCACAGACATTCAGCAGGCCACACACCCCCAAGAACCACTTCAAAATAACTGCACCCCCGCCATGCCTCTTCCCCGGGAGTTCTACTTTTTTTTTCCTTTTTAATTATCTAAGCACACTAAAGGGAACATTCTAATCAAAATGTAACAGAACTTTACATGGTTTTATTTATACATTACTGGTATTGAAAGTAAACTATACAAAAACATTTTATACAGATAAAAAATATCCTTGGCAAGGCAAAGCCATTTATATGTGTGTATACACACACACACACACACACACACACACACAGTATTTTACATTATTATAATTATACATATTTACAGATACACTATTTAAAGTATTTTACAATTTACCAAAATGAGAGGCAATTAGAAAAGCAAGTAAAAATGGATAAGAGCAAACTAAATAATCAGTGTTTAAAATATTACAAAAATATTTTTAAAAATCTAGAAAAGAAAAAGTAATTTCTGTGAAATATCAAAACTAAAATTTCAATGCAACATCATTGCTGCTTTTATGTTAATGACAAGTTCTAACCTGTTTAAAAGTATTTGACCAATAACAGGCAAGCAAACCAGACTGATGACTAGAACAAGCTGAGCATGCTAACTTGAGATTAAACAGTCAGCAAGTAAAAAAAAATGTAGCTTATCTACTAATGAAATACGCCATGAAACTGCCCTCTACTTCCCCATTTAAAACATGAGGAATCACAAGCTTCTGAGTAGTATGCAGTACCAATGAAGACTCCAAGGAATTCAGCGACTTATCTGTAATGCAAGAAAATGCTAAAGTTATGACTGTGTTTTTCTGATATGACCATTTCATAAAGTGTTCTTTTAAATGAGAGCTACTTAGATAATACCAGAGTTAAAGAAATAGCTTTTCACAGAATCAGTTTGGTAGCTTTGTTGTTAACACTCTGACTTTGACAATAATTCAATGAAATAGCACTTGGAGGAAAAAAATCAGTTAAGAGATAAGCTAAGAATGAAATAACCCAAGATTTGGGCTGTCATGGAAGCAAATCATATCTCAAGTATCAAATCCATTTGGAGATCTTAGATTTGTAATGGAACTTGGAAATTTCACACTAATAAGCTTTACTTCCAGATAAAATTAATTCTTTCACAAATATATATTATCTTCACAAGAGAATGGAAGTCATATTTTAAAATAACATTTGGGTAAAACAAAACTCCCAGTTTAACTTCTTAAGGGCAGTTAAAATTTTAAAGCACAGTGAGCATTTTAAAGCACCATGAAATCGAAAACTAATCAGACCATTTTTGACTTGTACTATTTTTTAAAGGTTCTTCAGAAAAAAGCTTTTTCTTCGAATTCCCATTATCCGATCTGACATTCTAAATTACATAAATAGAATTTTAACTTCACAGTAAATAACTACATGTTTTCTGAAGATCTCATTAGCAAACTAGCTGCTTTGAGTGGATACTGAAATTAACAGATTATCTAAGGAAAGTAATTTCCATTAGTCTAGAAACAAATCTGTAACTCAAAAATATTCAGAACCTTCACACAGACACCTATGTCCAATTATGGTTTCTGTTCAGATTTAATTAAATTTGAACTTAACTTAAAACTGGGTGTTTTAAAATAGCAGTGACTCATAGACACTGAGAAGTGATTGGCGGTTATCATGAGGGAGGGTTTGGGATAGGGGGATGGGGAGGGTGAGGGGGATAAGGGGGCACAAAAATTCTCAATCATAAAATAAATTGGTCATGGGGACAGTAGTACAGCATGGAGAATATAGCCAGTGATTCCGTAACATCGCTCTATGTTGACATATAGTAACCGCACTAGGGTGGGTGAGGATTTAATAAAGCAGGTAACTGTTGAACCACTGTGTTGTGTATTTGAAACCAATATAAGATTGTATATCAATGATACTTCAATAAAAAAAATAAAACAAAATTGGGTGTTTTAATGTTCAAATAATTATGACTACAAATCATTTAAAAAATAATGATATGTTATGTATCTTTACAATTTTCCTTAGGTGAAAGCCCAAAACATTTAAGCAACTAGTTCAGATCTTACAGGAAAAAAAACTGCCAACAAATATTATTGCTTGAATAAACTTCTATTAAGAATGGCTTAAAGACAACAACAAATGTTGGTAAGGATGTGGAGAAAAGGGAACCCTCCTACACTGCTGGTGGGAATGCAAATTAGTTCAAACATTGTGGAAAGCAGTATGGAGGTTCCTCAAAAAACTCATAGAAATACCATTTGACCCAGGAATCCCACTCCTAGGAATTTACCCTAAGAATGCAGCAGCTCAATTTAAAAAACACAGATGCACCCCTATGTTTATCGCAGCACTTTTTACAATAGCCAAGAAATGGAAGCAACGTAAGTGTCCATCAGTAGATGAATGGATAAAGAAGATATGGTACATATACACAATGGAATATTATTCATCCATAAGAAGAAAACAAATCCTACCATTTACAACAACATGGATGGAGCTAGAGGGTATTATGCTCAGTGAAATAAGCCAAGCGGAAAAAGACAAATATCAAGTGATTTCACTCATATGTGGAGCATAAGAGCAAAGAAAAAAACTGAAGGAACAAAACAGCAGCAGACTCACAGAACCCAAGAATGGATTAACAGTTACCAAAGGGAAAGGGACTGGGGAGGATGGGTGGGAAGGGCGGGACAAGGGGGAAAAAGGGGCAGTACGATTAGCAGGTGTAATGTTGGGGGGGCGTGGGGAGGGCTGTACAAATCAGAGAAGATAAGTAATGATTCTATAGCATCTCACTATGCTGATGGACAGTGACTGTAATGGGGTTGGTGGGGGGTACCTAATGAAGGGGTAGTTTAATAACCATAATATTGCACATGTAACTGTAGATTAATGATACCAAAATAAATTATAAAAATAAATAAATAAATAAATATTAAGATAAAAGCTATCTGGAAAAAAAAAAGAATAGCTTAAAGAAACTAAGGAAGCATACCTGTGAACATTATTAATCATTTAATACAGTAAATCATGTCATCTATTCAGGATGTTTTTCCTGTTTATGCATGTATGGTTTTCCTGTTTATGCATGTATGTTTTATACTTCAAATCATTTTATCACCATTAATTAAAATATGAAAAATACTAAATAACAATGACTACACAGACATCATTTCCTGTGAAACATGT
The DNA here is from genome assembly GCA_032199065.1 of Smutsia gigantea. Taxonomy (NCBI): domain Eukaryota; kingdom Metazoa; phylum Chordata; class Mammalia; order Pholidota; family Manidae; genus Smutsia; species Smutsia gigantea. The sequence goes on from JAVSCE010012655.1 coordinate 45,008, forward strand.
CACTGAAGGATGTTCTATTTTTCGCCTATGAAAAAATTTCTTATTAATCATCAAATGTATTTCCCCTCACCTTAGACTAATCAACAACCAGAAGGCTGAGGAGATATGTAGTATGATATGTCAATTATTAAAAAAAAAGAAAGAAAGAAAAGGTTGAGGAGAGACGCCAGGCTGATCTGAACTCTGAGCACATCCTGCAGATGAGGTGATTTTAGAAGCCGGCACTGGCAAGCACCCTCCAACCTGTGACTGAAGCAGAAACTCTTCCAGCTGTCTCTCACCTACTACTCCCATCTTCAATGACTAACAGGCCTGCACAGTTACTGGGTCAAACATTTACTTTATTAGTCTCCTGTAATGTAAAAAACCATTAACTACCTGCATTTTGACTTTTCAAAGAGCTTCATTAGCTGCTGGAATCTTTCTGAGACCTGAAGATTAAAAATGAGTGTTACTTATCTCAATAATATATTTTTTAATCTTTCATAAATATTTTCTCAAGACATCTAAAGAGAGAAAGTTACCCTCAATACTAAAGAGAGGAAGTAATGTTTGGAAAATAACAAATATCTTCATACTAAAGGTGACTGCTACTTTAACTTTTCAATATTAATTTTCTTAAACAAGCAAACATCACTACAAAATTCCTTGTGATCAAATAAGTAAATGCTGAAGACAATTTAAAAAAAAAATCAGGATTCTTTCAAACTTTCTCCAAGTTTTTAAGAGTCCTACATAAAGAGCCACACTTCTTTTAAAGTTGGCTAATAAATACATACATATTTTAAACATGTTAAAATCTCAATCTAAGGAGTAAGACACATGAAACGGAACTACAGAGAAATAAAAACTGGGTAATTACCTGCTCAGAATTTTTATTCAACTTGGCAGCTAAATAAGAAAATGTTTCCAATGATGGTCCTTTTTTCTGACACTCCAGTAAAATTTCCCGGTCATCATTTCTGAAGGAGAAAAAATGTTATTTAACTTCTGTAGATTAGAGCAAAAAGGTAAGAAAAATTCCACTGCTTTAATGTCCACCAATAGGAGGTGACATTTTTATTAAAACCCATAGAAAAAGAAAAGGTGTATATATTTGACAAAGGTTATCTCCAAGAAATAAGATTATAGATGATTTTAATCTTTGAGCTCAAATGCATTTCCAAATTTTCTAAAATAAATGTACCATTTTTCCAAATTAAAGATTTTCTTTTAATTCTATCTTTAATGTATATACAGTTCTTAAATTAGGGTCCAAACATGATCCAGATCTTCCAATTCTCAGATCTCTGCTTTTCTATGTAGTCTGAACCAATGTATGAGTTTATAATCTCTGTGATTTTATTCTGCCATCTGTAAATTACCTGAAATGAAGACATGGAGGACTGTGGTATTAAACAAAACTGATCATGCAACAAAATTAAGCTTCCCTCATGTACTCTACAGTTAGAGATCATGAACCTCTAGTCCAGCAGTTCACAACTGCAGTTACCTTTACGTCTGAAGGGGGAGGGGGGGGCGGTTAAATCTGTATTTCTTCAAAAGTTCACATAAAAATCAAAAGTACAATCTGTTTATGAAACTTTTCTGAAACTCTTAATTTAGGGGAAAACTCAAATTACAAACACATTTTTTGCCTTGTTTCAACATCTGTCATTCCTCCTTTCTAAAATGTCCTTATACCAATTCCTTACAAATGAAAGAACTTTTTCACTGAAAAAGTGAAGTTAAAACGCAGTGAAAAGTTCTGTCCATGGTGCTAATGCATAACCTGGCTTAAGAGCCATTGTTCTAGACTGTTCTACAGTACAGCTGGACTGTACCCTAGACTGTACCTTCTACCAACTTTGGTCACTTCTGAAGTTAAGTCATCACTTATTTTAGGATGGAATAAAATTATGATGACATGACAGAACAGATTTCTGGCCTCTCAAAATTTCCTAGTGACTTGTCTTAAGATTCTTACCTTGTCCAGGAAACTATAATTTCTCCTTTCTTTTTAATAATATTCTTTGCAGAAAGGCTTGTAGAAGTGGCAGGCATTTCTGGTGGATCCTTAATCCCCGGGCTGCCCTTTAATGAGGAGGAACCTTTGGTCACTGCAGGGGCCTTCCTCTTACTGGCTTTCCTTTGGTGAGCTTCACCATTCTCACCAGAATCTTGGGTACTTGGCTTGGTCTTTTCCCTACTGGTTAAGTCTGTTTCCTTTCTCTGTTTTTTCTGAGAACCATTTAGATCAGAAAAGTTTTTTCTCTTTTTGTGAGCATTATCCAAAGCCCCAGGCAACTCTGAATTATCAGAATTTGATGGTGGCTCTGATTTTAAATCATCCTTTTTTTCTTCGTATGAACTGGGAGATTCCGAGGTCAAATCAATATAGGCTTCCTCAACAATACATTCCAAAGGCCTGTTTGCCTCTTGCACTGTTTCTTCTTTACAGTTATCTTCATCTACACATATCACCTGACATTCCAAGTGTTCAACAGGTAATGCAGGAGGGTTACCTTCAGTTTTACTCTCACTGGAAACATCATCTGTCAAATCAATAAAAGCACCTACATTATCAGGCTGCATATTGTCTAGTATTTGAACATTTTGATCCAAATTGCCCCTGGAACATTCCAACTGATCAATATTTAAAACTGTTACTTCTATGAATTCCCCCAAATTTTTGGTCTCAGTGACTGGACCTTTTGTGAGGTCTATGTATGTATTTGGAAGATGATCCTCAACAGAATGTGGAATTTCTTCCAGGGGAGGCAATTCTTCAGTATTTCCAGGCACTTTCGGTTCCCATACTTGGTGCAACTCAAAACATTCATCAGCCACTTCATTACTATGACCCACTTTATCTGATGCATCTTTAAGAAATTCATATATATCGGGAACCTGTGTTTGTATCATACAGTCCTCCTCTTCATGAGCTGATTCACTGCTACGAACATTTTTGTTGGAATTGTTTAATTCCTCCACAGCCTTAAAAGCTCCATTCTGACATGGACTATATTCTTTCTCTGCTGCTTCATCAGCTTCCTTTCCTTCTCTGGGTAACAATGCCAATGACTCATCAGCCACCATATTCTGTTTCAGACCAGGGGGGGTAGATGGTGCTGCACGCCGTATTTTCACAACAAAATGATCATTGGACTTTTCCATTATGACAGCATGCATGGGTAGATCAGGATGGTACTGAAAGCCGGGAACAACAGACCAGTTTGTCCATGATGAAGAACAACTTGATTTACTGCTTGAATTATCAGACTCCAGAGCTAAATGAATATCTTGTTCTGATGCATCCTCTTCCTCAAGTAAAGCATCTTCACTAAAATGGGCACTAATCACTTCTTCAGGGGTTGAACTAGACAAAACTTCAGGCTTTAAGAAACTGAGGTGACCATCTGACTTGAGAGGTGATGGTACTGTTAAAGAGACTGCTAGATCTTCAAGAAGGATGGAAGAAATATAGGGCTTACTCTTTTCTGAATTACATACATGATCTTTACTTGAAGCTATGTTAGTCGACACTTCAAACATACAACTTTCATCCAACACATCAGGATGAACTGACAACGAAAGTCCTGAAGACAGAGATGGACCTTTCTCGGATGACAATAACGACCAGTTATCATCACTAATCATTTTAGGACATGGAGAACCCACCCCTGCAACTAGCTCTTCTGTTGTACAAGCTGGCATAGATTCACATTTGAGACTCTCTAACAGCTGTTTCTCTGGGGTCTTTAACTCCCACTCACTTTTTTCGTTACAGTTAACACTGCTGTCCAAAAGATCAGAATCTTGCAACAAACTTTTAAATATTTCCCCCATCTGTGCATCACTCACTAAATTAAAAGTAAGACTAGATGCTTGCTGTTCAGTAAGAATCTCAAAGCTGCGTTCTGGCTTCAAAGCTGCATGCTGGGATGTCTGGGCATCCTCGATGGTACCGCCTTCACTTTTTCCTGGCTTTGGGATGCTCAGATAGTTAAGTTCCAAGGAGTGCTCTTCAGAATGAGAGTTTTTCATATTATCAGAGCAAGTGTTTAAACTTTTTTTAATGTCATGCTTTATTGTGTTAATATTGGAGTTATTCTGGCTGTGATGTTTTTCCTCAGATTTTTTACATCCCAGTAAAGACTTATAATAAACAAAATCCTCTGATTTGGGGGACTTCTGTTTCAGCATTTCTTTGCTGCAGTTGTCCATGTTCTCCTTCTGACTATTTGAATATTGTGCTTTTCCTTTATTTATCTTTTCAAGTCTTCCTTCATCACTGTCACTGCCGAAGTTTATGGAATCACAAAACCTTCTTAAGATTTTCTTAAGCTTTGCAAACAAATAATCGAGTTGTTCATCTACAAATTTCCACAATTTTTTTTTCATATCTGGTAGTTGCTGTTCAAATAAACGATCTACTATGCCATTCTTTTTAACTTGCTTAAGTTTGGATTCTATAACATCACAGAGATTCTTCTGCAAAGTAATCGCTGACTTGGAGATTCTGGATAAGTCAAGGTGTTTAATTAGTGATGTAAGACTCAAAACTGCTGACTCAATGATTCTATGAAACTGTATTAATGAAAATTTTACCTTGAATTTCATGTAATTTTTCCTTACATGTTTTCTTATCATTCGTAACATATGCATAACCTCTCGTATAGAAGAGGGTGCAGCAGCAATTGGAACAATTTTTTCTAGGCTGGAGGTGCTCACTGTCTTATTTTTCTTTTCTGTTTTGGAAGATCTGCTAGATTGACTTTGTCTTTTATTCCATTTGCTTTCGGTCGGATGGATTTTTAGAGATGTTTTTCCATTGTCTCTGTGTAAATGCACAGTACTTTTCCTAGTTTTTGTATTCCGCACTTCAGTATAAGCTTTAGGTTTGGCACTTTTCTCACAACTTTTTTGTGGCTTAGATTTTTCACTGTCACTTTTAATTTCTCCTTCTTCTAATTCATCTGATGATGAATTCTTATGGGAGTCTGTTACTGTAAACTTGTCAGATTTGTGAATTGGCTTTTGATTTTCCTTATGTAGATTAGACTGACTCTTGGAGGTAGAATGAGCTGAATTTGGTGGAAACACATCTGTGGAAGAGAAAAGTTTATTAGTCACAAGACAACCGAGTCTTAGACATCTGACATTTCCACACTAAATATAACAAAAAATTTAATACTGAGGCAATTCATTATTTTAATAGCTTTTTTATTCTTAAAAATGTAATGCCTAATATTTGTTTATGTCACTGGTCTTTACTGGCCTCAGAAGGTACTCAGAGGTGTACGACAACAGTGATAGTGTAGAGTTTGGTCATGTAGTTGACCATTAACCAACTGTTTGGGTATCTTTGCTTCACATTAACAGCATCATCTATACTATGCCTTTCCAATAACAAAAATATACCTGAAAGCAAGCCAAGAGTACCTGAAACAATCTATTCATACTGATACCTTGTTTGTATAAATAAGAATTACCTACATGTGACTAAAGGCTCTATTTATATTTCTAGTTAACAACATGGCTCTGGATCTGTCATGATATAAAAAAGAAAAAACACTATTTCTTCTTGCTTACATATTTTACATCCTCACAAAAAGTTATAGAAGATAACATAAACAATTACCTTTATGACTGTTATTATATAATGGAATTCGAGATGGGCTTCCCAGTCTAATAACTTTTGATACAGGTCTCACTGGACTATTCAGAGGACTGATGGCTTCTGGAATAGGTCTCAGGTGATTAAGATCAATGCTCAGAACCGAGTTCTCATCATCATGACAGACTGAGTTTGTTTCACCAATTTCCATCCTGTGGTCCATTAACTCAGTATGCAGAAGTGAAGATTCAAGAGTCTCTTTAGGTAAGCAAGACTCCAAATGACAAAACTTACCCTCAACCAGTGGTGTATCTACAAGAGAAGGCTCAAATTTTGGGTTGACATTTTCTGAAAGGATTACTGGCAAACTTCCAGCTTCTTCAATTGAGGGCTGCAAAATGCTGTCATTGGATTTGGCCACTTCTGTTGAAAAAGCCTCCTTCATTTCCTTACCTTCAGAAATAGTACAAGAATTTAAATCATTTATTTTGTTATCCAATTCCAAGTCAAAGTTCTGAGAAACATTTGTTTGTAATATGTCCACCGCCACAGGAAGTGCTGCATCATTAATGATTTGTTCCATTTCTGTTGATGGCAACAAAGATTCTCTTTGTTCCATTTCCACAGGTGCTGGGGAGGAAGTCTCTGCATCACAGATGGGCAGAGGCGTGTTACAATGTGAAACATTCTCAACAGATTTAACAAACAAACAATTTTCTTCTTCTATTTTTCTTTCTGGGATACTGGTCCTGGATTCAGATGCTGTAAGCACATCCTTTGGTTCCAGTACTTCTGATTTGTTATCCTCTGTGATATGTCCACTGACAGAGGGAACACACGTCACTGTTTCAGTCTGCACCAGGGACTCCAAATCACCTATGCAACTGGATTTGGGAGTATTGGTTATTTTATGTTGATTATCCTGAGAAAGAGGTTGCTTTTTAGCAGGAGAAAGAGTTAAGTTCAACTTTTCCATAAAACTCAACTTTAAGTCTTTGTTTTTTGTTTCATTTGGACCACTCTCTGCTTTAACTGCACACTCTTTATTATCTGCCCCTTCAGAAACATCATTATTAGAAACATCACCTTTATCATTTTTTGGCTCATTCTGTCTCTTTAAATCAGAAGTGGTTTTCTTAGTTTCTTTGTTAGTCTTCTGCAAATGTTCTATAGGTGTTCTTTTTTCATTTCTCATATGCTTATTTTCTTCTTTGCTTTCTCGTTCTCTTATCCTCTTATCTTCAGTTCTATGCCTTTCTGCTTTTAAAGGTGTATTTTCCCATTGGTGCACAGCATCAACTTCCCTGGAGTCAAAGTACTTGTGAGTTCTACTTGTTGAAAGAGAGGATGGACACCTTCCTTCTTGAAAACTATGATTACTTACACCCCTGTCTCTTTTACACTCTTCCCTTCCTCTTCTCTCTTCTAGATGGTATTTACTGCAATTATAAGATTTTGTTATTTCGTTCTTAGAATGAGGAAGTGATGCTCGTTCAGATCTTCTCCAATGATCCTGGTCTTTTACTACTGATTTAGGTTTTTGATCAACTTTTCTTTCTTCTTTGTCTTGTGATTTAAGTTCTTTTCTATTTATACTTTGTGATCTTTCACTTTGTCTTTCTAGTTTTTTGTCAGTTTGAGATTCCACTCGATTGTGTGACCTTTCTCTAGAGATCTCTTTCTCCCAAGAACTAATGTGTTCATTTTTATAATCCAAATCTGTGTTACTTTTAAACTTTGAATTTTTGTTTTCAGCCTTTGGTTCACCTTTACCATATTTCTCAGTTCGTCCTTGTAGCCTTTGACTAGCCTCCATGTTCTTCGGTTCACCATCACCACAGCTAGTATTTAAGTCTTTCCGTACTCTGTCAGTTCCCCTGCTATACTGACTATGTCTAATATCTTTTCTCCCTCGTCTATTATCCTCCTTTGGGCTGCCCTCACTAACTGGATAATGGGTACGTGACCAACTGCCATTGGTGCAGTGTTTTTCAATAGCTGTAGGCAAATGCAAAGTGCTTTTTTTCTCAGAATGTGATTTCCCTTCCTTTTCGAGGTTTGGCAGTGAAGTACTATGATGTACACCTTTAGAAACATCACTTTTTACTCTGTGATCAGTCTTTGAGCAATCATCCAAATGGGGAGATCTGGATTTAAGATCTTTTGTTTTAACTATATCTGATGTCCTGGCAGCTTTATGATTATTTCGAAAATGTGGAAACTCAAACAATCTATTGAGAAATAGAAATTAAAACAAAAAAACAAAGTTAACTGCTTTTGAATTATACGAATTTTAATCACATGTGATATACTTTAAAATTTAGGGACCCACACACTGGCAAAATTAATTTTACTTTGTATAAAGGCATGGGTGGTGAGAATTTACTAGCTTCCAACTGAATGGGCCAGTTTTCAAAACAAGGAACTCTTTTACTTGCTTTGCTCAAAGAAAGTATGGGGGACTCTCAGTTCTATCCTAGCACCTGCCAATACCTCAGACCTGCTTCAACACAGGCACACAACTCCCAAACTAGCCACATATTCACTGCCCTGGAACAGTGACTTTATTTTTTTGTCCTCACTTACTCTAGCCCAACTGGAACAGAAGGAAAAGCGAAACCTTGCTGGACAGCATAGACGATCAAAACAGAACTCTATGCGAGTCTCTACTCAAGTTTCTGTCTCACAATCCCACAGAAAGCAAAACATCAATACCCATCTTAAAGTGGCACATACTATGCAAAAATAAAAGGGAATATAATTGTGATTCTTTAGTGGGGAATGGCATGTATTTATTGTTTGAAAAAAAAGCCTAAGTCCAGTATAGCATGGAGAAGACAAGTAATGACTTTATAACATCTTACTGTGCTGATGGACAGTGATTGCAATGGGGTGGGAGGTACTTGATAATATGGGTGAATGTTGAAACCACATGCTGCTCATGTGAAACCTTCATTAAGACTGTATATCAATGATACCTTAATTAAAACAACAACAAAAAGAAAACCTAAGTCTTAAGGTTTTACACTAATAGAAAACTGGCAGTTTTCCTAACAATAAAATGTAAACCACTCATTCTGGTTTGTTGTAATATTATACGTCCATCTTCCTGAACTTCACTAACTTCCTTGAATTTCCATATATCTATTCCTAATCAGTACTACATGTGTAGAAAACAAAACTTAAAAGGGGAGGAATAGGGGAAATTTTCATAAAACAAAAGAGAACATAGAAGACATACAACCTAAGCAATGTGGAGACCTTATATTGGCCTTCTTATAGGTTGAATCGTATTCCCTCAAAATTTATACATTGAATTCCTAACCCCCAGTACCTGAAAATGTGACCTTATTTGGAAATAGGGTCCTTACAAAAATAATCAAAGTGAGGTAACCTGGTATAATTAATGTCCTTATAAAAAAGAGAAATAGAGACACAGAGATATGTACGGAGAAAGACAGTGTGAAGAGACACAGGAAGAAAGCAACCACCCGTAAGCCAAGGAGAGAGGCCTGGAACAGATCCTTCCATCAAACAGCCCTCAGAAGGAATCAACCTGGCTAATAACTTCATCTTGGACTCCTAGTCTCCAGAATTGGGAGACAATAAATTTCTGTTACAAAATCCACCCATACTTTGTTTCTGGTACTTTGTTATGGCAGCTGTAGCAAACTAATACAGGTCCTGACTTAAAAAACCATATGTTAGAAGCTACCTTTGAGACAACTGGGAAAATGTGAATACAGAAAGCATTAACGATAAATTAAGAAAAAGGTCTGACAAACTGAATTTCACTAAAATTAAGAACTTCTGTTCCTCACAAGGCAAAATAGAGAGAGTGATAGACTAATCGTAGAATGGGAGATATCTGCAATAAATGTATGCAAGAAAATGCTCATACTGAACAATGGATATGCATGTGATATGTGCATCATCATGCTTATTAAACTATAAGCTCCTAAAAGATAGTTCTAGCCCATAAAGCTTATAACATATATTTAGTATAACTCCACACTAAATAAAATATTAACAAGTTTTACTTTAAAATAAACCTTCACATTAAAGTTTCTAGAATGTACACTCTTAAACTTTCACCTTATGTTAATATTCCTGTCTTTCCTTTTAAACATGAACTTTCAACAAAATGATAAACATTTTCCATTAGAATACCAGTTATAGCTCACAATTAAAAAGCACAACTATTTGACAGAATATTTATTGGATATGAATAACAACATCAAATAATCTATCATGATACATTCACCTAGTTTCTCTTTACATTCTGTTCAAACATCACACCCCTCTTCTAAAAGATTCAAATATATATAATATTTCCCCAACACTTCAGGAAACAGTCATACCAGCTGTACAGGTGGGATTTAAGTTAAACACACACCACCACCTTCATTTTCAAAAGGCCTGAAGTGCTTTATAATGCCTTAAGGTCGCCACATAAGGTTGTCCTTTTTCACTTTTCAATCATTTATTGAGTTACCTACCTTATGCCAGGCACTGTGCTAGGTGCTTGATAATATGGTGAGAGTACCCAGACATGCTTCCCACTCCCATGAAGCTTACAATTTAGTGGAAGAGAAAGGTATTAAGTAATCCTATTCAAGATTATAAAGACTGCAAACGTACATGAAAGCTACAAAAGAGAGATCTGACCTAGTCAGGGAGCTTAGACAAATACCACTGTGAAAAGGATGTTTATGCTACCACATAAGGATGAGCAGGTATTTAATTTAGCAAGTTTATGTTGACACCTAAGAATGAGCAGGTATTTAGTAGGTTAAGGAGACAAGCATTCCAGATAATAAAAATAGTCCATGCAGAGGCAGAGCTCATGGTATAGCCCAGGAAGCAAAAGAATGCCAAATTAATGGACCACCTATGACAACTAGGGCAAAGGTAAACACTGAATGTAAGGCCTGAGAAGTAATTCAGGCCATACTGTGAAATGCCTTGTGGGCCAAGTTAAGATTTATAATCTTTTATCCTAAGAATAATAAGAAGCTGTTGATGTGTTTTAATCAAGAAAGGTGGTGGTGATGGGCGGTTCTGTGATAGTGAGATGTCCAAACTCGTGCTTTAGAAAGTGTCCTGTGGCTATAATATTGAGAAGAGACAAACCAGAGGCTAGAAAGAGCAAGAATGGATGCAAAGATACCAGCACAAAGGCTACTGTCAGTTTAGATGAGACCTGATGAGCAGCAATGACTATAAAAATGAAGAGAGATGAATGATTTGAGAGATTATAAGGATATAAAAATCAACAGGACATGGTAGTGAATTTCAATCTGAGGGATGATCGAGCAGTAAGTGTCAATGACAACTTCTAGGCAGAGTGACTGTGGGTCCAAGTTGGCCAAGCAATCTTGGTATAATTATTAATAGCATTCCCTTCAGCTCTCAAAACTGGTTTGGACAATAAATTAAATGCTCATCCTACCCTAGATCTCTAGCTTGTACCAGCTAAATGTGATGATGGTGAATACACTTAGCTAGGAAACAATGAGCTTTAGTAGTAAATTCAGTTTTGGATGAAATAACTTTAAAAATTCTATACAGATGTGAAATAATTACCTACATATAAATGGAAATGACCTGATAAGTGAGATTACCTCCTAACAAAATATTGTTAGAGAAAGGAAAAGACATAGGTTTAACCATTGAGGAATTCCAACCAGGCCAAGTACAGATATAAATCTCAAAGCAAGGAAGAAAACTAAGAATCCTGAAAGCCAGAGAAAGACTATTTTAAGAAAGGAAGGTCAACTATGCCAAACAGCATGTGAGGACAATTTAAAATGAGAAGAAAAATTATTTGATGGATTTAGTGGCAGTCACTGGTAACCAAAAAGACAGCTATTTTGGTGAACCAACAGAGGCATAATTCAGAGTGTAATGTGTTCAAGAGTAGAAACAGGAAATGCAGACAGCCAGTTTAAATACCTATTCTGGAGGTTTCACTGTGGAAGGGGAGGAGGACGAAATTCTCTGGAGCAGAATATGCCTTAACCCACCAAAAGAAAAAAATATATATAAAACCTATCTGAGAGAGAACAGACAGAACATACAATTGAGAAATAGTTTAATGGTTTTCTATTAACACAGGATAGAAGCACAAATGCCCTTGTTAGTCTAGTAATTTGGAATGGGCTGGGAGTGGGACGGAGAAAAGATTAAAGAGTAGGAAGGCAAGGTGGAAACCTACACACACACACCAAGGAAGCAACTACAGCAAATACAAATAAACCTGAAAACAACCTGAAGACTGAGGAAGAAGAGACTACACAGAAAAGGGTTAAGTGGCAGAGCCACGACTGATTGGAACTCAAGCCCTTCCCCCAACCAAGCCCACAAGGGGGAGGAAGAGGAACAGCAGGGATGGGACAGAAACCCAGGAACCCTGCACAGCTGGCCCTGGGGAACTGCTCTGGGAATATGAGTCCACATTGCATTGGGTTCTGCTGATGACCAGGGCTGGACACCAGGGATAGCTGGAACACTCTGGAGGCTGAGACTCCAACCGCTTGTGGAGGACAGGCATGATCCACAGGTCCCAATGAGACACAAAGCAGAGGCAGCAGTTTAAAAGACTTGCCAGCAGTGGGAGGGTGCCAGATGGGCAAGGGTTGGACGGAGCTCTCTTCACAGGAGAAAGTGCAGGTGGACGTACCTCTCCAGCCTTCCCTGGGCCCAACACATTGGGCACTCTCGGGAGCAACAGACACTCCACCGCCCACAATGGCAGTGTAGACCCAAGGCCCTGCCCTGTGCACCCCTAAATAAAAGCCCCCTGTGCACCCCCTAATGAAAGCCTACATAACCAAGCAGCATCAGACTTTCCTGCCTGGCAGGCAGCAGGAGGCTCTCCCAACTTTATCAGCCCTGTCTCAGCACAAGCAGGGAGCTGCGTGCAGGAGAGAGCTCTGACAGCTCTTTGCTCCCTGTGGGCAGTTGAGCCCAGAGCTGCGTGATACCCCGCAACAAGGGGGTGCTTCTGTGACTTGCTGCCACAATGCAGCCTGTCACATAACTGCCACAACCAGCCCTGCCCAAGAGCCAACAAACTGTACCACCCTTGCTGCAGGGCATCCCTACCATTGCTGCACGGCAGGTAGAGGGCAGCCCTACCTGCCACAATCCCAGAAGAAGCCACTGCTCTGATCACAAAGGGCCGACTGAGGAAAACTGTCACCTACAGCAGACTGAAACCACTGCCCACAGATGGAAAGGCCACCCCACCCACTGCCCACCAACAGCAACTGGAGCTCCACCACAAAGGAGAACCAGTCACTGGAAGTAAGAGTCCTGAGCTTCTGGACACAACAGAACTCCTTCTTTATGAAGTCATTATTCTAGACAAAGAGGCACAGCAGATCCATCTAATACAAAGGAAGAAACACAGAAACCCTGACAAAATGAGGACGCAGAGGAATTTGTTCCAAACAAAACTACAGGATAAAACATCAGAAAAGACGGTTAAATGAAACAAATTACAAATCTTCTTAATAAAGATTTCAAAGTAAGTCATAAATATGCACACTGATGTGCAGAAGAGTATTGAAGATCTCAGGTAGGACGTCAACAAACAGATACAGGAGCTGAAAGAGAGACAATCAGAGCTGAAGGATATGGGAAATGAAATGAAAAGTACAATTAAGGGAAGGAATAATAGATTGCTGAAAGGAGAGGAGACACAGTGAGATGGAAATTACAGAAGAGGAACACAACAATGTTGAGGGATCAGAGGAAAAAAGGTTCTCTAAGAATGAAAGAAGGATAAGAAAGCTGTGTGATCACTACAAATAAAACAATATTTGCATAATAGGGGAACAAAAGAAGAGAGAGACAAAAAGATAGAAAGTCTATTGCAGGAAATAATAATTAAAAACTTCCTCAACATAGGGAGAAAATGGACACAGAAGTGCAGAGAACCCCTAACAAAAAGAACCTCAGGAAGAAAATACCAAGACATATAATTATTAAAATGGCAAAAATTATGTACAAAGAGAGGATACTGGAAAACAATTCCATTCATAATCACATCAAAAGGAATAAAATACCTAGGAATAAACCTAAGCAAGGAAGTGAAAGACCTATATCCTGAAAACTACAAGACGCTCTTAAGAGAAATTAAAGAGGACACTAATAAATGGAAATTCATCCATGCTCTTGGCTAGGAAGAATTAATATTGTCATAATGGCTAAATGCCTAAAGTGATCTACAGATTTAATGCATTCCTATCAAAATACCAATGGCACTCTTCAATGAACTAGAGCAAATAGTTCTAAAATTCATATGGAACCACAAAAGACCCAAAATAGCCAAAGCAATCCTGAGAAGGAAGAATAAAGCTGAGGGGATTACAATCCCCAACTTCAAGCTCTACTACAAAGCCACAGTACTCAAGACAATTTGGTATTGGCACATGAACAGACCATAGATCAATGGAATAGAACAGAGAGCCCAGATATAAACCCAAGCATATATGGTCAATTAATATACAATAAAGGAGCCATGCACATAGAATATGGAAATGACAGCCTCATCAACAATTGATTTTGGCAAAACTGGAAAGCTACGTGCAAGAGAATGAAACTGGATTATTGTCTAACCCCATACACAAAAGTAAACGTAAAATGGATCAAGGACCTGAATGTAAGTCATGAAACCATAAAACTCTTAGAAGACAACAGATGCAAAAATCTCCTGAAAATAATCATGAGCAACTTTTTCCTGAACGCATCTCCTCGAGTAAGGGAAACAAAAGCAAAAATAAACACATGGAACTATATCAAACTAAAAAGTTTCTGTACGGCAAAGGACACCATCAACAGAACAAAAATGCATCCTACAGTATGGGAGAATATATTCGTAAACGACAAATCTGACAAGGGGTTAACGTAAAAAATATATAAAGAACTCACACACCTCAACAACCAAAAAGCAAATAACCCGATTAAAAAATGGGCAGAAGATATGAATAGACAATTCTCCAAAGAAGAAATTCAGATGAACAACAGGCACATGAAAATATGCTCCATATCACTAACTATTAGGGAAATGCAAATAAAAACCACAATGAGATCACCTCACACCAGTTAGGATGGCCAGCATCGAAAAGACTAAGAACAACAAATGCTGGTGAGGATGCGGAGAAAGGGGAACCCTCCTACACTGCTGGTGGGAATGTAAGCTAGATCAACCATTGTGGAAAGCAATATGGAGGTTCCTCAAAAAACTAAAAATAGAAATACCATTTGACCCAGGAATTCCACTCCTAGGAATTTACCCTAAAAATGCAGCAGCGCAGTTTGAAAAAGACATATGCATCCCTATGTTTACTGTAGCACTATTTACAATAAGCAAGATATGGAAGCAACCTAAGTGTCCATCAGTAGATGAATGGATAAAGAAGATGTGGTACATATACACACTGGAATATTATTCAGCCATAAGAAAAAAACAAATCCTACCATTTGTAACAACATGGTTGGAGCTAGAGGGTATTATGCTCAGTGAAATAAGCCAGATGGAGAAAGATAAGTACCAAATGATTTCCCTCATTTGTGGAGTAGAACAACAAAGCAAAAGTGAAAAACAAAACAACAGCACCAGTTACCTCAGGGAAGCAGGTGCAGAGGGAGGGAGAAGGGGATTAATGTGCATCATGATTAGCATACATAATGTGGGGGGTCATGGGGAAGGCAGTAAAGCACAGAGAAGACAAGTAGTGACTCTGACTCTACAGTATCTTTCTATGCTGATGAACAGTGACTGTAGTGGGGTAGTGGGGGTGGAGACTTGATAATATGGTTGAATGTTGTAACCACAATGTTGCTCATGTGAAAACTTTATAAGATTGTACATCAATGGTACCTTATTTTAAAAAATGTAGAAACAAAATGATATGCTACATATACACAATGGAATATAATTCAGCCATTAAAAAAAAGAAATCCTGTCAGTAACAACATGGATGATCTTCAGTTTATTATACCCAATGAAATAAGCCAGGCAAAGAAAGACAAATACCATATGATTCCATTTATTTATGGGATATAAAAACAAAGCAAAACATGATGAACAAAACAGCAGCACAGTCACAGACACTGAGAAGTAGTGGTTATCATGGGGGAGGGGTTGGTGGAATAAAGGGGCACAAAAATTCTCAACCATAATATAACTTGGTCATGGGGATTGTAGCACAGGATGCAAACTACAATCAATGATTCTGTTAACATTTGTCTATGCTGACAGATAGTAACCATACTACTGTGGGTGAGGATTTAATAATATGGGTAACTGTTGAACCACTTTGTTATATATCTGAAACCAACATGATTATCTATCAACAATACTTCAATAAAAATTAAAAAAAAAATTGGTATGGGCCTAGAAAAACCCATGACATATATACCATCATCTTCTGAGGAGCAAAGTACCACAGCAAGATCCCAGTGAATTAGAAACCTGAATATATGCAGACAGGTATGTGACAATACATACCAATAATGGTATATAATCATAATGATATACATATATGGATGCAATAATAATGCACATATAATTATGATTATCATTAGAATATTAGTCAAAGTATAACCTTAAATTTTTAATGAAATGCATGATTTTCACACTTTTCCAAAGTTAAAGACATTCATATATCAACACCCCATAATTCAGAAACAGAACCACACCCTTCAATTATACCTTTGATGAAGATTATTTATTTCTTCATCCTTGCGGTTTATTTCCACTCTGGCAGTTTTGATAAGTGCTGAAATATTCTTCTTCAGAGACTGATTTTCATTTTTTAAGCTGAAATTCTAAACATCATAGAATATATTCAATAAAGCACAGCTCTACAGGGTCATTAAACTACTACCTACATGCAACAGCTAGTGATTATCAAGTCCCATCCACATGCCAGGCATCACATAATTTATCTTATGTAATTACCAAAAAAGTCCAATGAGAAGTAGTTATGCTCATTAAAGATGGAGAAAATGAGACTCAGAGAAGATAACTGGCACCAGACAGAGAAAGGCCATTTAAAGTGAAAGGACTTAAAACAGCAATCAAAATGAAAAACAATAAACAGTAAGAAAAACTTCTGCCTGGGTCATTATCTTGAAAATTGAAAATAAAAATGATAAAACAATCATTACATTAAGAACTTAGCTTTAACTGGCAAGAACGTATTAATTCTCAGTTGAACAAAGAATGAATTTAGAATTGCCTGGTTCTTTGGGGGATAGGGAAAAGGAACAGAAACAACTTTACCAAAACACAAAAATCAGAAAAAGGCATGACATTCCTGGTTCTTGCAGCATGATCACAAAAGGTCACTCTGGCAAAAACTGAAGGCATCACCATTTTCCCAAAACAGCCATTCTAAATCTTTGCTCTTCAAACCACTGTCTTTGAAGCCACCTGATATCAACTTTATGAATTTTCAATCATTTAACTGGAAGCTTGTCTAACTGATCTTTCACTTCAATCTCATTTAACAAATCAAGTTGTTTTCCTAAATCAACTTCTTTGACACAGGAAAGAAGCATATTTTGCCAGATCTGCTATTTCATTTTAATACTAAAGAAGAGTTTCCTTATAAAACTTTAGCATTTTAATTTCCAACTAAAAATCTTATTAACTTTGATTTAAAAAGTTAATAAGGAAAATATAAAATACTCTTCATAATCCTACCTGTGTCTGTATTTCCTTAAACTTTTTCATTAGCTCTTTCATTTGCAGCTGACATTTTCCATATTCTACTTGCAACTGTAAGACATAGAAGGAATAATTTAAGAATCATTCTAAATTGTTTTTTTATCTTAAATGACATTTCAAAATATTTAAAATTTTGAAAATCAACCTACTAAGAAAGATAGAGGGCATCTATTTTTACTTGCAGGTATTTACTAAGATTACTGGCTTTTACAAGTTGGCCCTACCAATAATGTATTGTTTAGTTTCATATTCAATCTTCAAGCCTTAAAATTCAAAGAAGGTTGGAATAAATTTGTTGGATTTAAGTCTCATAACACTTTATTACATAGAAGATATCATGAAAAGATAAAATGTTATGTAACACTGATTGCCTTTGAGGTTGTATATATTCAGACACTTAAATTTAATCAAGCAAAATTACAACTAAATTAAGACAAGTATTCAGACATTTGCCTTAAGAAAGATCTGCAGGCAGGAACTGTCTTAAGTGTTCTTTCAGTCTAAGAGCTACTTTCTAAATACAGAATGTTTCTTCCATTGCAAGCTGATGCTTGCACTTCAGGAGCTACAAAAAGAAAAACTAATAATTCTGGCAACCCATACATCATTATATGTTGCCTCCTTGGCTGTTCCTTCTTCTGTCAGGATTTCTTCATATAAATCCAAACAATTTCTGGATGGCACACAGGATTTTGAAGCACTGTCTAAAACAAAAAACCAAGCAAGCTTTTCAATTAAAATATGTACTTCCAGATTCAATGCAATCAGTATCAAAATTCCAATGTCACTTTTCACAGTAATAGAAAAAATTTATATGGAACCACAAAACTACAAAGAGTGAAACAATTTTGAGAAAGAGCAAAGCTGGAAGCATTGCACTTTCTGATTTCAAACTGTAACACAAAACTATGCTAACAAAATAAACCAGATACATAGATCAATGGAATGTAAGAGAGAGCCAAGAAATAAACCCACACATATACTGTCAATTAATGACAAAGAAACCAAAAAATATGTAATGGGGAAAGAATAGTCTCTTCAGTAAATGGTGCTGGGCAAAAATTTTCAATCATGATATAAGTTGGCCTCTGGGATAGTAATACAGCATGGAGAATATAGTCAATGATTCTGTAACATCTTTTTATGTTAATAGATAGTAACTGCACTAGTGGGAGTGATAATTTAATAATATGGGTAACTGCTGGACCACTGTGTTGTATATTTGGAAATAATGTAAGATTGTATATCAACGATACTTCAATAAAAATAAATAAATAAATAAATTGGTGCTGGGGAAACTGGACAACCATGCAAAAGAATGAAACTGGAAAACAGAGAACAAAATAATAGAAAAAAAAAATCAATGAAACCAGGAGCTGGTTCTTTGAGAAAATAAACAAAATACATAACCCATAGCCAGACTTATCAAGAAAAGAGTGTACATACATGAACAGAATCATAAATAAAGAAGGAATAATCACAACGGATACAACAAAAATACAAAGAACTATTACAGAATACTATGAAAAATCATATACCAATAAATTGGACAACTTAGAAGAAATAAACAACTTTGTAGAAAAATACAACCTTCCAAGACTGACTCAGGAAGAAACAGAACATCTGAACAATTTAACAGCAATGAAATTGAACTGTTAATCAAAAAAATCAACCACAAAACACCAGGACCAGACAGCTTTACAGCCAAATTCTACCAACCATTCAAAGAAGAGCTAATACCCATCCTTATTAAAACATTCCAAAAGTAGAAGACAGAACCCTTCCAAAATCATTCTGTAAGGCCAGCATCACTCTAATACCAAAACCAGGCAAAGACACTACAAAAAGAGAAAATTATACACCAATATCCCTGATGAAAACAGATGCAAAAGCCCTCAACAAAATATAAATAAACTGAATCCAAAAATACATCAAAAAAGATAATCCATTGTGGCCAAGGGGGATTTATTCCAGGGATGCAAGGGCAGTACAATAATCATAAATCCATCAACATAATACACAACATTAACATAAAGGATAAACCATGTGATCATCTCAATAGATGCTGAAAGTATTTGACAAAATTCAACATCCATTCATGATAAAAACTCTCAATAAAATGGGTATAGAGTGCAAGTACCTCAACATAATAAAGGCCATATATGACAAACCCACAGCAAACATCATATTCAACAGCAGAAAGCTGGAAGTTTTTCCTCTAAGATAGGAAACATGACAAGGATGATGATCTCGCCACTTTCATTCAACAGAGTACTGGAGACCCTAGCCATGGAAATCAGACAAAACAAAGAAATACAAGGCATCCACATTGGTAAAGAAAAAGTCAAATTGTCACTATTTGCAGATGACATGATATTGTACATAAAACACCCTAAAGACTCCACTCCAAACTACTAGAACTAATATCTGAATTCAGCAAAGTTGCAGGATACAAAATTAATACACAGAAATCTGTTCCATTCCTATATATTAACAATGAATTAGCAGAAAGAGAAATCAGGAAAAAATTCCATTTACAATTACATCAAAAAGAATAAAATACCTAGGAATAAACCTAACCAGAGAGGTGAAAAACCTATTCCCTGAAAACTACAAGACACTCATGAGACAAATTAAACCAGACAGCAAAAAATGGAAATCTACCCCATGCTCAATGGTAGGAAGAATTAATATTGTCAACATGGCCATCCTGACTACAGAAACTTAGATTCAGTGCAACCCTTACTAAAATGCCAAGAACATTCTTCAATGAACTAGAACAGTTCTAAAATTCATATGGAACCACAAAAGACAACGAATAGCCAAAGCAATCCTGAGAGAATAACAAAGCTGGGGGGATTACACTGACTTTAAGCTCTACTAGAAAGTCTCGGTAATCAAAACAATTTGATACTGGCAAAAGAACAGACCCACAGATCAATGGAACAGAATAGAAAGCCCAGATATAAATCCATGCATATAAGGACAATTAATATATGATAAAGGAGCCTTGGATATACAATAGGGAAATGACAGCCTCCACAGCAACTGGTGTTGGCAAAACTGGACAGCTACATGTAAGAGAATGAAACTGGACTACTGTCTAACCCCATATACAAAAGTAAACTCAAAATGGATCAAAGACCTGAATGTAAGTCATGAAACCATAAAACTCTTAGAAAAAAACATAGGCAAAAATCTCTTGGACATAAACATGAGCAACTTCTTCATGAACATATCTCCCCGGGCAAGGGAAACAAAAGCAAAAATGAACAAGTGGGACTATATCAAGCTGAAAACTTCTGTACAGCAAAGGACACCATCAATAGAATGAAAAGACATCCTACAGTATGGGAGAATATATTCATAAATGATATATCCGATAAGGGGTTGACATCCAAATTATATAAAGAGCTGACGCACCTCAACAAACAAAAAGCAAATAAGCCAATTAAAAAATAGGCAGAGGAGCTGAACAGACACTTCTTCAAAGAAGAAATTCAGAGGGCCAACAGGCACATGAAAAGATGCTCCACATTGCTAATCATCAGAGAAATGTAAATTAAAACCACAATGAGATACCACCTCACACCAGTTAGGATGGCCGCCATCCAAAAGACAAACAACAACAAATGTTGGCTAGGATGTGGAGAAAAGGGAACCCTCCTACACTGCTGGTGGGAATGTAAATTAGTTCAACCATTCTGGAAAGCAGTATGGAGGTTCCTCAAAAAACTAAAAATAGAAATACCATTTGACCCAGGAATTCCACTCCTAGGAATTTACCCTAAGAATGCAGCAGCCCAGTTTGAAAAAGAAATATGTACCCCTATGTTTATCGCAGCACTATTTACAATAGCCAAGAAATGGAAGCAACCTAAGTGTCCATCAGTAGATGAATGGATAAAGAAGAGGTGGTACATATACACAATGGAATACTATTTAGCCATAAGAAACAAAACCTACCATTTGCAACAACATGGATGGAGCTAGAGGGTATTATGCTCAGTGAAATAAGCCAGGCAGAGAAAGACAAGTACCAAATGATTTCACTCATCTGTGGAGTATAAGAACAAAGCAAAAACTGAAGGAACAAAACAGCAGCAGACTCACAGAACTCAAGAATGGACTACAGTTACCAAAGGGAAAGGGACTGGGGAAGATGTGTGGGAATGGAGGGATATGGGGGAAAAAGGGCTATTGCAATTAGCACACATAATGTAGTAGGGGGAGTGGGGGGGATACAGGGAAGGCAGTATAACACAGAGAAGACAAGTAGTGATTCTATACCATCTTACTACGCTGATAGACAGTGACTGTAATGGGGTATGTGGTCGGGACTTGATAATAGGAGGTCTAGTAACCATAATGTTGCTCATGTAATTGTACATTAATAATAGCAAAATAAAAAATAAAAATAAATAAAATAAATAAAAGACAAGAGCTAAGAAGTATTGACAAGGATATGGAGAAGAGAGAAATGTTTCCACTGTGGTGGGAATGTAAACTGGTGCCACTACTATGGAAAACAGAGGTTCCTAAAAAAATTAAAAACAGAACTACACTATGATCCAGCAATCCCACTTCTGGGTATATATCCAAAGTAAATGAAAACAGGATCTCGTAGAGATATCTGCACTGCCAATGTTTACCAAAGCATTATTCACAATAGCCAAGATATAGAAACAACCCATGTGTCCTTCAACGGAGGGTTGGATAAAGAACATGTATATATACAATGGAACATTAGTCAGCTGTGAGAAAGACAAGCAACGTGTCATTTGTGACAACATGGATGGACCTTGAAGGTATTACACTAGGTGAAATAAGTCAGACAGAGAAGGACAAATACTGTATCACTTAAATGTAGAATCTAGAAAGGCCAAATGCATGAAGAGACTAGAATGGTGGTTACCCAGGGCTGAGAGTGTAGGAAAAGAACACATGCTTATCAGAATATAAACTTCCAGCTATTATAGGGTAAGTAAGTTCTGGAAATCTCATGTACAGCATAGTGATTATAGTTCAAAATATATTATATAATTGAAAGTTGGTAAGAGAGTACATCTTAAATGTTCTCAGAACAAAGAGGAGATGGAATTTATGTAACATGATGCAGGTGCTAGCTTACTAAGGCAGCAATCATTTTGCAATATGTAAGTATATCAAATCAACACATTGTACACCTTAAACTTACACAATGCTATATGTCACATCTCAATAAAGCTAGAAAAAGAAAGTATGTGTTAAGCTTTTTGATTTGTGTAGGGCTATATATTTCTCCATCTCTTGCATTTCATCCAAATCTATACTGATTTCACCCAAATCTATACTGATTTCACAGAGGGTTGGAGAACCACTTTACCTAAAATATATGTGTCAACCAATCTGGTGTATGGATAATATTTTTCAAAGCTTTGAGAGATCTGATTATGGACAAGGTTTCTAATTTGGATAGATCAGCAGACTCTGCATATCACAGCCTTACTGATACATACTGATATATAACAACTACTTTTTTCAAAAATTCTAATATCATATAAGTTATACCTTAGTATATGTAGTAGTGTATATACAGAAACCACTTCCAGTTGCATTTCAATTGTACAAAATATTTTTGCTGAAGGTCCAATTAAATCTGAGACCTAGACGAACAACAGATCTGAGTGCTAATTTGTTTTACTGATCAATCTTCGGGCAAGAAAATAATTACCCCAGTACACTCATTTCAAAGGATAGGCAGATTGTCCAGGATCTATGAGTTACTCCAAGAATCACTAACAACAAAGAAAACACTTCCAATAAACTGACCAAACAAAATGAAACTATTTTCTTGTAGAATTTACATACCAGAAACAGCACTGTCCAACCCAGCATATATGTCCAAAGAACCTTCATCATTATTTTTAAGAGGAGAGGCTGCAAGAAAATCAAAGACTAGTTAAAACTGATGTTATGCACTTAGTGAAGTTTTCCATTCCTACTCTGAAGGATCAGAGATTAGTCTTCCATCAAAAGAGAGAATTGTTTAATAAGTTTTTACACATCCTAATAAACAGGAAGATCTTAGCACACGGACTTATGACTCTGTTACTTCATACTTACACTTAAAAAGGGAGAAGTTTCCAATTCCAGTAATAGCAGAGTAGTTTCTATCAGACCAATCCTCCTCGAGATAACAACTATAAACTGAACAAAATACTCAAAGCCAGCTGCAATCAAATTCTCTACCACTAATCTCATTGTGGTGATCACTTTGTAACACGTATCAATTTCAAATCATTACATTACAAACCTTGAAACTAATATAATATATATAAATTATACCTGATTCTTTTAAAAAATATAACTGAAAAATTAGCAATCCACAGCAGGCAAAAACTGGAGGGGAGACAACATCTGAAAGAATAAAACAACACTGAGTGAATTCCCTATCCCCCTTTATTATAATCTTTTGTTGAAGGATAGGAGCCACAACAGGAGATGAAAACTCACACAAAAACCTCCAGTCTTAATAGCTTGCAGAACCAGAGAAAAAACTTTGTGGGTAATAATAGCAACTAGAAAACAGGTGAAGAAATCGAGAGAGCCACAGAGGGGATTCCCCAAATTGTGCCCAAATCTGAGTGACTCCAAAATTATACAAGTAAAAGTTAGAACCCCCAAAAGTCCCCCTAAAGCTAAATTAATCTGAAAAGATTTCAGCTGCTATCTACCATTGGGAAGGCGGAAGTTTTTCAGCCAGGTTAAACACCTGCTAAAATTAAAAACACCACCACTCTTCAGAGGAACATAATAAAATCCAATGTCTCTGTAACATAACATTTACAATGTCCAGAATGCAATCCACAGTTACTAAATAGGAAATCTTGGTAAAGAAACAGAAACAATTAAAAGACCCAAATGAAAATCCTAAAATTGTAAATGATAATATCTAATGTAAAAAAATTTCACTAAATGTGCTTGACAGAAGGGCCAGTGGCCTTGAAGATATATCAATAAATATTACCCAATCTGAAGAGAGAAAAATATTTTTAAAAAGAAAATTCTTAGTAAACCATAGTATAATATCAAAAGTTCTCACATATATACAGCTGAAATCCCAGAAGAAAAGAGATAACGGACAGAAAAATGATTCTACAAGATCATTAAAAGGACTAGAAATGGTAAATAACTGAGTAAGCATAAAAGTCTGATTTTTCTCTTTAACTTCTTTTAATTCCTCTTAATTTCTTTAGGACATACAGGACAGTTTAAAATTAAAATTACAGCATTGTTTCATGGGATTTATGACATCTTTAACATAAATGGATGGATAGAAGTTAAATGCAGCATCTGTACAAGACCTTACATCTTAGTGAAAAGATACAATACTACAAAATGGACTGAACAATGTGAAAATGTATACTGCAAGTACCATTTGACCTAAGAATTCCATGCCTAGGAATTTACCCTAAGAATGCACCAGCCCAGTTTGAAAAAGACATATGCACCCCTATGTTTATCGCAGCATTATTTACAATAACCAAGAAATGGAAGCAACCTAAGTGTCCATCAGGAGATGAATGGATAAAGAACATGTGGTACATATACACAATGGAATAATTGTTCAGCTATAAGAAGAAAACAAATCCTACCATTTGCAACAACATGGATGGAGCTAGAGGGTATTAGGCTCAGTGAAATAAGGCAGGCGGAGAAAGACAAGTATCAGATCATTTCACTCATCTGTGGAGTATAAGAACAAAGGAAAAACTGAAGGAACAAAACAGCAGCAGACTCACAGAACCCAAGAATGGACTAACAGTTACCAGAGGGAAAGGGACTGGGGAGGATGGGTGGGAAGGGAGGGGTAAGGGCGGAAAGGGGGCATTACGATTAGCACACGTAATGCAGCGGCGGGGGACACGGAAAAGGCAGTATTTATAGAGAAGACAAGTAATGATTCTATAGCATCTTACTATGCTGATGGACAGTGGACTGTAGTGGGGTATGTGAGGGGGATTTGATAATAGGGGGGTCTAGTAACCATAATGTTGTTCAAGTGATTGTACATTAACGGTACCAAAATTAAAAAAATAAAAAATTAATTTAAAATGTATACTGCAATTCCATGAACACCACTAAAAAAAAAATAGAGGTGCATCCCAAAAAGCTAATATATACAGTAGAATGAAATTCATATATTTAAATAATATTTGAAAGAAGGCAAGAAAATCAGAAAGACAAACATGATGACACAAAGTAAAACTAAATATTAAAATGAGGGATCTAAATACATTCACAGTAATAAATAACACTACTGGGTTAACTGACAAAATTGGAATAAAAATGGCAGATTAAATAAAAGTATTAAAGTTAAATTCACTGAAATTAATAATTATGCTGTTGTTATGTAAAAAAAACAAATTTTTCTTATGAAATACACACTTAAGTATTTGGGGGTAAAGGACAATAATGTATGCAACTTACCCTCACAAGCATCAGAAAAAAACTGGTGTGTGTGTGTATGCGTGTACACAAATGATACATACAAAATGACAAACCCACTAGCATAAAATATTAATAAGAGGTAAATACAGAAGAAACCAGGCAAAGGGATCTTTGTATATTTTTATTTGGACAAATTTCTGCAAGTTTGAAATTATTTTCAAATATAATAACAAACAATTATGAAAATGATATAGAATTAAAAATTTTTATGAAACCATGTTGAGTGGTAAAAAGTAAAATACACTGCAATTGGTATGAGATAAGAAAAAAAGATGGCCATGTAGGAATGCAAGGCAAAAACCTCCTCCCAAAATCACATAGAACAGGAGAATAAAGCAAATACAACTAGGCGTGAAATCAACCTGAACGCTGCAGAATTGATCACCTTACATCTAGGGAAGAAGAGAAGACACTACAGGAAAGAGTAAAGTGACAAAGCCGCGATCCAGCAGGACACAAGACGTCCCCTTCCCCCGGCCCACAGGTGGGAGGAAGAGGAACAGAGTGGGGAGGGAGTAGAAGCCCAGGACCCTGAACACCTGGCCCTGGAGATCTGCTCCAGGAACATGAGCCCATATTGCATGGTGCCCTGGTGATTCGTGGGGCTGGACAAGAGATGGGTGGAACACATGGGGAGGCTGAGATCCCAGCCACCCGTGGAGAACAGGCACACTCTACCGGCCCCCCGAGAAAGAAACAGAGTAGGCAGGTTGAAAGACTTCCCAGCAGTGAGAAAGGCACCAGAGGGGCAAGATTGGCACAGTGCTCTCTGTTTAGGAGAAAGATCACGTAGACAATACCTCCCCACCCCGCCCTCAGCCCAACAGGTTGGGAACCTTCAGAAGCTTAAGAGGCTCCATTCCCTTCACTGGCAACACAGCCCAGAGACTTTTCACAGTGTTTACGCAGCCTGCCAGCAGGCAGTGAAATCAAACTTTACTCCCAGGTATACAGACATAGAAACCCCAGCCTGCTCAGCCCTACATTGGGCCAGCCAGAGAGCTGTATACAAGAGCCAGCCTGGGAGTTCTTTCCTCCTGGCAGGCACCAGTTCTGTTTTCCAGTGCCCCAGCAGCCATCAAAGCAGGCCAGGCAGAGGGCAGCACCACGCCTGCAGCCTGGTGCACATGCACAGCCAAGCCCTATCAAAATACCAAGAGTATTCTTCAACGAACTAGAATAAACAGTTCTAAACTGCATATGGAACCACAAACGATCCCAAATAGCCA
This sequence comes from Smutsia gigantea, assembly GCA_032199065.1. Taxonomy (NCBI): domain Eukaryota; kingdom Metazoa; phylum Chordata; class Mammalia; order Pholidota; family Manidae; genus Smutsia; species Smutsia gigantea. The sequence goes on from JAVSCE010012655.1 coordinate 72,072, forward strand.
AAGCAATTCTGAGAAGGAAGAACAAAGTTGGTGGGATTATACTCCCCAACTTCAAGCTCTACTACAAAGCCACAGTAATCAAAACAGTTTGGTACTGGCACAGGAACAGACCCATAGACCAATGGAACAGAATACAGAGCCCAGATATAAACCCAAACATATATGGCTAATTAATATATGATAAAGGAGCCATGGATATAAAATTGGGAAAAGACAGCCCCTTCAACAGCTGGTGCTGGCAAAACTGGACAGCTACATGTAAAAGAATGAAACTGGATTACTGTAACTCCATACATAAAAATAAACTCAAAGTGGATCAAAGACTTGAATCTAAGTCATGAAACCATAAAACTCTTAGAAGAAAACATAAGCAATCATCAGAGAAATGCAAATTAAAACCACAATGAGATATCACCTCACACCAGTAAGGATGGCCACCATCCAAAACACAAACAACAACAAATGTTGGCAAGAATGTAGAGAAACGGGAACCTTCCTACACTGCTGGTGGGAATGTAAGTTAGTTCAACCATAGTGGAAAGCAGTATGGAGGTTCCTCAAAAAACTCAAAATGGAAGTAACATTTGACCCAGGAATTCCAGTCCTAAGAATTTACCCTAAGAATGCAGCAGCCCAGTTTGAAAAACACATATGCACCCCTATGTTTATCACAGCACTATTTACAATAACCAAGAAATGGAAGCAACCTAAGTGTCCATCAGGAGATGAATGGATAAAGAACATGTGGTACATATACACAATGGAATATTATTCAGCCATAAGAAGAAAACAAATCCTACCATTTGCAACAACATGGATGGAGCCATAGCGTATTATGCTCAGTGAAATAAGCCAGGCGGAGAAAGACAAGTATCAAATCATTTCACTCATCTGTGGAGTACAAGAACAAAGAAAAAACTGAAGGAACAAAACAGCAGCAGACTCACAGAACCCAAGAATGGACTAACAGTTACCAATGGGAAAGGGACTGGGGAGGATGGGTGGGAAGGGAGGGACAAGGAGGAAAAAGGGGCATCACGATTAGCAGACATAATGTGGGGGGGGAGGGCACGGGGAGGGCTGTACAACACAGAGAAGACAAGTAGTGATTTTATAGCATCTCACTATGCTGATGGACAGTGACTGTAATGGGGTATGTGGTGGGGACTTGATGATGGGGGAGTCTAGTAACTATAATGTTGCACATGTAATTGTAGATTAATGATACCAAAATAAAAATAAAAGAAAAAACATAGGCAAAAATCTCTTGAATATAAACATGAGCAAATTTTTCCTGAACACATCTCCTCAGGCATGGGAAACAAAAGCAAAAATGAGTAAGTGGGACTACATCAAACTAAAAGGCTTCTGCACAGCAAAGAACACCATCAGAACATATATTCATAAACGACTCATCTGATAAGGGGTTAACATCCACAATATATAAAGAACTCAACATCCAGAAAACAAATAAACCAATATGGGTGGAGGACCTGAATAGACACTTCTCCAAAGAAGAAATACAAATGACCAACAGGTGCATGAAAGGATGCTCCACATAGCTAATCATCAGAGAAATGCAAATCAAAACCACAATGAGATATCACCTCACACCAGTTAGGATGGCCAACACTGAAAAGACAAGGAACAACAAATGCTGGTGAGGATGCGGAGAAAGGGGAATCCTCCTTCACTGTTGGTGGGAATGTAAATTAGTTCAACCATTGTGGAAAACAATATTTAGGTTCCTCAAAACACTAAAAATAGAAATACCATTTGACCCTGGAATTCCACTCCTTGGAATCTACACAAAGAAAACAAGATTCTAGATTCTAAAAGACATATGCACCCCTATGTTTATCACAGCACTATTTACAATAGCAAAGATATGAAAGCAACATAAGTGTTTATCAATAGATGAATGGCTAAAGAAGATGTGGTGTATATATACCCAATGGAATATTATTCAGCCAAAAAGAAAAGAAATCCTACCATTTGCAACCACATGGATGGAGCTAGAGTGTATTATGCTCAGTGAAATAAACAAGGAAGAGAAAGACAAATACCCTATGATTTCACTTATTTGTAGAACAGAAAAACAAAGCAAAACAGAAGTAATGGAAGAGCATTAGACCCATACACACTGAGAAGTGACTTGTGGTTACCAAAGGGGAGGGTTTGGAAAGGGTGGATGGGGCAGGAGAAGGAGATTAAGGGGGCACTAGAATTCACAATCACAATATAGGTAGGTTATGGGGAAGGCGGTACAGCACAGAGAAGACAAGTAATGACTCTATAGCATTTTACTATGCTGATAGACAGTGACTGCAGTGGGGGGGGTGAGGATAATACGGGTGAATGTTGAAACCACAATGTTGCTCATGTGAAACCTTCATAAGATTTAATATCAATGATACACTTTTAATTTAAAAAAAAGTAAAATACACTGTGGCTGTGACTATCAAATAATGCATGCATGTGAACAGGAACCTCAGAGAGAGTAATTTGTAGAAATGAAAACAACTGTTTCTAGCAAATGAGATTAACCATGTATCATCTTGCAAAATAGTGAGAGGTGAGGATGAGATAAAAGTTAACCATTTGTTAATCTAAGTGAAAAATAAAGGTGTTCATTATACTATACTTTCAATTTTTGTTGGTTTAGAAATTTTTAAAGAAAAAACGTCACAGAGAAATATGTGGCAGCATAACAAACTGAAACTACATAAGCACAAAATAATTAACACACAAAGAAACAAAAGTACCCAGAGTGGTTACGATGGCCGTTATTTCATGTGGATCTTCCATATCTATGCATAAGAATTTGCAAAAAAAGTGTATTTTCAGCAAAAATGGAATTCTACTAGACATGTACAACTTCCATTTTTACTTTATAGCATAGTTATCATAATTGCCAGTAAATATTCATCTGCATTCTCAAAAATTATGAGGTTGCCACAGCATAAAAATTAAGACAAAAGAATTAGATAAATGCCATGCCAGGATCTGGATGTTCACATTCCACGTATTATCAAACACCTATTTTATTCACTTATTTTACTACCAGATCTCAGTTATCTCTTTCCAACTAATCATCCACCATGGTGTCAAATTTTCCCTAAACAATAATAAAGCACCACCAATCGATTGACTAGAAATACTAACTTCAAGAGTAACAAATACCTATCTAATCTTTTGTATATGACAATAAAAATAATCACCACTTACATAGCCAAAGTTGCTAATTTCATTGCATTTAACAGGCTCGAAAGCAGATAATGGTAAGAAACTTCACACTAAGCACTTCCTATTTGCCAGGCACTTTATTGTATTAACTCATTCGTGTGTGGGGAGAAAAGCTGATAATGACAATGTTCTGAATAAGTAAATGATTTTGTAATTAAATACAGACATACCTCATTTTATTGCACTCTGCTTTACTGCTGTTTACAGATGTTGCGATTTTTACAAAGTGAAGGTTGTAGCGAACAGCATTTGCTCATTTCGTGTCTTTGTGTCACATCTTGGTCATTCTTGCAGTATTTCAAATTTTCATTATTTTAATATTAGTTATAATTTGCTATGGTGATATCCAAGATATGGAAGCAACCTAAGTGTCCATCAGTAGATGAATGGATAAAGAAGATGTGGTACGTATACACGATGAATATTATTCAGCCATAAGGAGAAAACAAATCCTGCCTTTTGCAACAACATGGATGGATCTGTAGGGTATTATGCTCAGTGAAATAAGCCAGGCCGAGAAAGACAAACATCTTATGATTTCACTTATTTGTGAATATAAAAACAAAGCAAAACAGAAAGAACAAAACAACATTAGACTCACAGACACTGAAAAATGACTAGAGGTTACTAAGAGGGAGGGAAGTCGGTGGGGGCGGGGGGAAGGGGAGAGGGACTGCTGAACCACTGTGATGTACATTTGATACAAAAAAAAAAGACATGGCAGAAAAAAAAATTCACTATGGTGATCTTTGATGTGAGCACTGTAATTGTTTTAAGGCACCAAACACCATCCATATGAGATGACAAACTTAACTGATATACTGTGCATGTTTTAACTGCTCCACTAACCAGCTTTTCTCCCATCTCTCACCCTCTCTTTGGGCCTCCCAATTCCAGGATGTAACAATACTGAAATTAGACCAGTTGATAACCGTACAGTGACCTTTAAGTGTTCAAGGGAAAGGAGGAGTTACATATCTCTCAATTTAAATCAAAAGCCAGAAATAATTAAGCTTAGTGAGGAAGGCACATTGAAAGCTGAGATAGGCTGAAAGCTAGGCCTCTTGTGCCAACAGTTAGCCAAGTTGTAGATGCAAAGGAAAAGTTCTTGAAGGAAATTAAAAGTGCTACTCTAGTGAACACACAAATGAAAGAAAGGGAAACAGCCTTATTGCTGACATGGAGAAAAGTTTTAGTGGTCTGGACAGAAGATCAAACCAGCCACAATATTCCTTTA
>JAVSCE010012656.1:0-37904 GCA_032199065.1 Smutsia gigantea
GTTTTCTCAGCACCTATAATTTCGACCCGAGGATCTAGCCTTTAGAAATTTCTTGGTTGCATATTCCCAAACCACTTTCCATTATGCATATCCTCCTGTGTAGTGCCAGCCAACACCCCTTCCCAAATCCCTCCGTGGTCTCGGACTGCTGAAGAATGGCTGACACGCTGAGCAATATTTTCATACTTATTCCCAGTTAAAAGATTTTCTTCTGATGAAGATTCTCTCCTTTGATCAAACTTGGGTCAGGCTTCTCTGAGCTGTCTTTGTGTCTCTGCCCTGACCTTTAGCTCTGTCCTTGCTGTCTTATAATCAAGGAGGCTGATAATCATGTCTTATTGATTCAGTTTTGTCCTGCTTCTACTCTTTCATTTTTGGCCAAGAACTGAGGAGACACACATTGTTTCTTAGCTCACTTGGGCACAGAGCAAAGCTGCTCATTGTAGAAAACACTGGTTTCAGTTGATCAATTTCTACAGCTTTTTATGGGTTAATGCATGGGATCCACACACAAGACAATGCTAAGCTTTATCTGAGCCCCATATTCCTAGAAAACAGTATGATTAAGAAATCCCCCTTCCACCCTCGTGTTCTGGGAAATAGCTTACTGCAAAGAAGGCTCTTCCCTATAAGACTTAGATAAAATTCATGGATGTCCCCCTGGTTTATCTATGATAAGGCCAGACAGACCCTCCAAACTCTCATTGTCTCATAATGATGTGTTGAACTGCCTATACCCACACAATCTCCACCAAATCTCCGCTACCTTCACCAGAATTTTGCTTCTCTCCTTCCCCCAGGTCCCTGAACTCTGACCCCCCCACTCAGCTTGAGCCAGCATCAGTATGTAACAACTCCTTCTGGACAGCCTCCTGAGAGTCCACTGACCATAAGAAAGGGCATTCCCTGCTCACTTGTTCCCATGATACCACCTGTGCATCTGATTCCTGGTTCTTTCCAGCCTTGTACACCGCTCTCTATAAAGGAAAATTCCTTTCCACCTGCCCTTTGAGAGGCTTACAGATTTTAGGACTGGAGCATTCTCGCTTCACATTAGTCCTCCTCCTCCATTGCAACAGCTCCCTTTCCTTATCTCAATAATCCTTTTGAATACAGTCTCTCCTGACCTAAGTCCAGACACAGAAAATATGTGGAAATCCATCTGTCAGTTTGATTCATTTTCCAGACAAGAAACAAGCAAACAGAGCAGAGATGCCTGGAGGGCACTGACACACCTGCAGTGTGCATGATGTAAGGGGGGCTAGCTTTCTCAGCTGGAAGGCTCCTGCTACTCCTTAGCTTCCCCACTGTTGCAAGTAAAAGGATGTGGCTGGTCTTTGTTGCCAGTTCCTGGGAGGGGAGCTCTAAACTTAGAATTTCCCAAGTGATAGGAATGGCTTTGTGATTCATAGTGGACCCCTCAGGTCACACCCGAGTTTATGCTTAATGAGATGCCTAATGAGGTGGGCCCTAGATAGTTTCAGGATGCAGCCGGCCTTGACAGCAAGACTAACTCCAGGTTAGAGGGTTGGGGCTTTGAGCTACCTGATGTCAGTCTGACCTCCTGGGGGGATAGAGACTGAGTTCAATCACATCAGGTGATCAACAATCACTCGCACTTAGGTAATGAAACCCCAAAAAAGCTCCGATGCGGAAGCTCCAGTTGGCTTCCCGGTTGGTGATCACAGTGAGGTACAGGAATGGTGATGGCACTGTGTTTGGGATCCTCCCAGACTTGGCTCTGGGTCCCTTCTTTTAGCTGCTTCCTGATTTGTATCCTTTATGATAAAAGGTAATTGTAAGCATAGTGCTTTCTTGAATTCTCTGAGTTGTTCTATTGAATTATCTAACCTGAGGGGCTAGTGGGAATCCCCAAGTTTGTAGTCAGTTGGTCAGAACCGTGAGTAGCTTGGGGGGGTCTCTGACTGTGTGGCTAGTGTCTGAAGTGAGGCAGTTTGTAGGAACTGTGCTCTCAACCTGTGAAGTTTGCCTAATTCTGGGTAGCCAGTGTCTGAACTGCACTCACATCTACTCCTGAAGTGGCTTTTTAGTTTTCTATGTTCCTGTTTGGAGAGTGATTTAGATTGTAGAGCTGCAGTTCACAACCACCCATGTGAACAAAGGAAAAAGAAAAGAGAGAAACAGAATATACTGCTCCTCAAGCACCGTATTTCCACACACTCTCCATCTAGAGGTGGAATGAGGGAAGGCCTAGAATGGGCCAAGACCCAATTCTGCCCTTAGTCTCTCGTGGCTGTACCACCAAACTACCTCCCTCCACACCTCATACACGCATCTGTGATCAGGGCCATGGGAATACAAGAGTGTGGAGTCAGTAATGAATGCCCACTGGCCTAGGGAACCACCACTCCTGCCAAAGTTTCCTACCAGTCCTAAGCCAGAATTAACTCACAGGTCTTCCTAAATATGAAATGACATGGGTCAATGGTGTCACCTGAGGGTGTCTGGCCATTTGTCCTCTGAAATACTGCTTAGCAGCTTCTGGAATGATCTAAAGAATTCCACTTTGCTGATTCGAGATCTGTTTGGAAAAAGAAGATGAAGAGGATTTATTAACTGTTTATTATGTACCAGGCTCCTATCAAAGATACCAGGCTTGGTGTCTTTGTGTATCTTGGTATAAAAATATCTGGTATCTTTTTAGTTTTGAATGTGTCATATCCCCATTTTCATCTGTACTTGGCAGATGAAATAAAAAACTAGATTTCAGTGTCCGATTAGAGTTAAGTACAGAAAGGAACCTTATCTTTAATATCATCAGTGAAATCATCAAGGTGACAGGCTTTATGGGGCAAAGACAGAGGTGGAATCACTACCCCCCACCTCCACCCCAGGACACCTATCAGCAATGTTTGGCCACCTCCTTTCAGGAGAGATGCCGCCGTGGGAATATCGCGTACGAGACACCGAAAGCTTGTTTCAGAGACTTGAGTGCTGCTCCCTGCGTTAAAGAGGCAGAACCTCCAGACTACGGACAGCGATTTCCTTCAAAGCCTAGAACCAAACCAAATCTTTGCAGCAGGGTTTTGTTTGTGTGTTAGGGCATGCCTTCAACACTTAGCCAGGAGGTTTGCAACCCTGCCTCAGTCTTCACTTCCTGCTTCTGCAGAGCCTCAAAATCAGCCAGAAGTGAGGGCTTAGGGGCTTTCTCAGGTCTTTCCTGAGCATGAACACAGTCCCTATGGACAATGGGATGCTTTGGAGGCCAATCCTTTGCTTCTAACACCAAGCTTCATGGAAGCCAGAGTTTGGAGTAGTGAAAGAAGTGAGTTCTTTACCAACCCACTTGGGCCTTCTTGGTTTTGCCCATCCATGCACTGTGATCTAGATTGTATGTGCCTCCTTCCTTTCCTTCATATACACAGCTCATGAGCTGACCAGAGTTTGGAAACTGTTGTGTGTGCCAGCAATGTGCAGTCCCATCTAACACACTGTGCGTCGTCACCAGTTGTACCATCAGCTCAGACACTGTGGTCATAACTGGTATATATGAGGTGGAGATTGTACAGTGTGCCCAAAGCTCCCTTACCTAGGCTGGGACCTACAACCTGCAGGAATCACTGCTTAAAAGGGGACCCTGAGCTCTCACATGCCACTCTCCCTGGGACTTCAATGTGCTAGAGTGGCTGCTGGCATTCAGGAATATAAGGCTGCTTTAACATTAAACTAACAAACAAACACCCAAAGCCAAAGAACTAAAAAACAGAAAGTCCAAAGCCAAAAACTAATGGAACTCATTAACAGATTAAAGGAGGAAAGTGATTTAATTATGAGGAAAAAGCATGCAGAGAAGCATTTGTTAGAATTCAACATCTACTAAATGATTTAAAACCTTTTAGCAAACTAGGACTAGGAAAGATAGTACTTACATTCAAAAGGATAGCAAATATATGTTCTTAAAATCAGGGCTAAGACAAGTGTTTTGCCACCACTGCTTTTATCCAATGTTAGACAGAAGGTTCTGGCCAGTAAGACAAGAAATAAAAGGAGTAAGGAATGAAAAGCAAAAACCAAAAGTCATTATTTGCAGCTGATTGTGATATTGTCAGTTCTAACCAGGACAGTATGTCAAGAAAAACAAATGAAAGCAATGGGGGATTGGAGAGGAAATACTATTTTCAAAGACTGTCTACATTAAAAAAATTCAAAAGAATTTCCAGGTAAATTAGTAGAATAATAAGAATTAGAGGATTGATGGATATAAACATTAATTGCGACAGAGAAACAAAAAATTGATTGCAACAGCAATGACCAGAAAATGAAATAAAAGGAAATTACTTAAATAGCATCTATTGTAGCCAACCTCCAAGATGGTGATTCTTGCCTTCTGGAATTTATGCTCCTGTGTAATCCCTGCATAGGGTTGACCCATATAATCATCAGGAGATCACAGATGCTACATGACTTCTGAGACTAGATCATAAACAACACTGGCTTCTGCTTGCTTTCTTGGATCACTTGTTCTGGGGGAAGGCAACCACTGTATTGTGATGATGAATACTTGTAGCCTTATGGAGAGATCCAAGTTGTGAGGAACTGAGGCCTTCTGCCAACAGCCATCACCGACCAGTCAGCTATGAGCATGCTATTTTGGAGTCAGATCCTCCAGCCCCAGTCAAGCCTTCAGATGAATGTCTGACATAATGAACTGCATCCTCAGAGTCCCTGAGTCAGAATGATCTAGCTAAACTCCAACCAAATTCCTGACCCACAGAGACTATGTGAAATCATAAATGTTAATTGTTGTTTTAAGCCACTAAGTCTTAGGAGAGGGTAAGACAAATTTGTTAAAGAACAACAGATAACTAATACAACATTCAAGGAATAAATCTAATAAAAGATGTGAAAGATTTATGTGAAGAAAATAATAAAACTTTACTAAAATATATGTAAGAAGATCCAAAGAAGTGAACACTCAAAATTGCTTGTTATAAAGTTGAGGCACAATTGTCAATTTGGCATCAACATTAGAGAGAGATATATATACCATATTCCTAGTTCAGAAGACCTAATACTGAAATATGTCATTTTTTTATTGTACGTAGGTTTTCAGGTAGATAGGAGAATGCTAGGTGTCAAAGAGTACATCTCCAGATTTGGGACTTTGCAGCCAATTTTGGTGATGGAACCATATGCTTATTGTACAGGAAGTCTAGAAGGTTTTACAGAGTCAACATTTCTACTGCCCACAGCTCTGTGAATCAGCAAAGGCAGAACATCAAAAATAAACTAACATCCTGCCCCAGATTATCATATTTCCCTTTGAAATATTGAGTCCATAAGACTTTTGCCATAACCCAGTGGCCACCAATGTACAACTAAGAGAACATTTGGCTATATTATTACAGAGCATTAATGAAGTATGTCAAGGCATTTCATTCACAAGACAAAGAAGCCTTAGCAAATCAACTGTGCCATGGTCTGTAGCCTGAAGAAAGGCTCATTAAAGAAACACACCACTCAAACTCACTGGAAGGAGCCCTATTGGACTCTATTTACCACCAGTATTGTGGTGAAATGTCAAGGCCTCCAGTGTCACTGACAGCAGCCATCAGTGCTAGAGAGCTTAGCAGCTTCTTGAGATCAGATCTGTAAATGTTTTAACATTCTTCTCTCTGGAGGACCAAAGCTGGCACTTTCTCTAAGAATGTTTTTGGTTTAAGTCACCTCATAAGTAGTGTTAAGGCATTATTATACCTATAAAGATAGGTTGGGAATGCTGGAAACCTCTCCTCAGCTGGAGAAGAGCTCCCTCCAGAGGGGTAAGATCTTTCTGAAGATCTGTTAAACAGCAGAAAGGTGATCATACTAGAAATTCCTCTGTCAAAGAGCCCCACCACTAATAACCACGACCATCTGTGGAGCACAGCAGTCTTCCTGGTGCTGCTATCTGCTACTCTCCAAGGAGCCCTGCTTCCTTTTAGCAGTGAAGATTACATTCTTAATACTAGATTCTTCCTGGGGAGTTGGTTAACTCTGCTGCTTGGTGCCTCAAAGAGCTAGGAAAGCTCCACATAGATAATTGTTTAAAGATTACACATTCACATTGTTATTTTCAAACTAACCCCATCTTTAACATACTTAGACACATAGATTTTTTTTTAAGACCCCTCACCCTTTTCTCTTATAATCCAATGAGCCATGTAATGAGATCTCTCCAGGATGCTCTGGTATTTCCCCAGGGACGGGAAAGAGAACTTGTCTCTTTAGGGCAAGGAGAATTTGCCACTTCAGGGCAAAGAGGAAAATAAAGCTTCTTGAAAATGAGGGTCCTTTATCTGGTTCCTGTTATTATCATATTTTTTATAGAAAATACAAAGACTTAAATAAAATACTTCCTTCTAGTGCTGCACCAGTACATTACATGTCTCTACCATCCAGTCTGAGTTCACATTCCCCATAGTTCTAAAAAGGTGGTCCCAGGATGCCAGCACTCAGGTATGAGCGGTGAGAAAACCTACTTTCTCCCCAGCAGCAACTAGTCTTTCGAATAAAAGTAACTCTGACTCTTTCACACATAATACGAAGAAGCTTCATTTGACACCTGCGGGGGAAATCAATCTTAACAGATGTCTACTGCAAGCTCTGTACCATGATAGAGGCACTCTCTCTCACTTACTTCTCATGACATTCCTGTGTGACAGACACTCTTAGTTACCCTTGCTTTATCATTGGGAAAAGGTGGCTCAGAGAGGTAAAGTAATTTGCCCAAGTTCACCAACTGGAGAGAAAAGGAGCCAGGAATTAAATATCTGTCTCTTGAATTGCGAAGCTTCTACTTTTTCCACCACACTCTATCCCTGTATGGAGTCTGCCTTCTAAAAGGAGAGATATCCGCAGCATGTCAGAGACCTCAGATCACTTACTCCAAAATCCTAATTTTACAGATATAAACACACTTAGGCTCAGAGAGCAACTGGACTTGTTCCCAGTCAACCAGTTAACTGGAGACTGAGCAAGGGTGAGAACATGAGGCACTCCCAATCAGCGGCATATTGGGACAAACTGGAGAACAGTGCTGTAGGAATTGGAAAAGATGGTAATTGTGAGCCAGAAGGCAGTGGTAGCTGAGCTGAGCTTGTAAAGTAAAAGAGGGCTGTAGATGCACAGTGAAGAAGAGCATTCAGACCAAAGCACAGCAGTGAACCGAAGCCACAACAGGTGGGTGGGGCCCGTGCATGAGTCGCTGTCAGCCTGCACTGACAGCAGAGACAGAGCTCAGCAGGAAATGTGGTCTCTGTGCTTCGCGACCTGCTTTGATCACACAGCCTGTGCTAAGATCCGGTCCCATAACAAACACAAACAGTGTCCCAAAGCCAGGAGGCCCAGGGGAAAAACTGGTCCCAAAATCTCTACTCCCTCAACAGTTTTGTAAATATTACTCAGTTCAACAACCTAGGCCATCAGGAGACAGGCTGGGTTTGTGGTCTAGGGCTGTCTAGGCTGTCTGAATGCTGGTGAGTGGCCGTGAAGAACAAACGACACCAAGAAAAGAAACACCTATGAACTTTAATTACAATACAACTTTATATAAGGGCATAAAATGGAAAGGCAGCTTAGAGTAAAGAGAGACTACCTGTAAATGATGGCAGTCCTACAACCGTCCCTCAGTGGCAGCTCTGTGTACCTGGGATGGAAATGCCTCTGGTGGTGAGGGCACTCTCCCACAACCCCTCCCACCCTGAGGCTGTTGCAGACCACCTGTGGCTCCCTGGGAGGGAGAGCAGGGAGGGTGAGATTGGCTGAGCACTTAGCAAGAGAAGAACCAGTAAGGCAGATGCATGAACCTCCAAATGCAGAAGGATGAGATCTGAGTCTCATGTCCAGCAGACCACTTGCTCTACATTTCAGTAAAAGCCAGTTTGAAGATACCAAGTCCTGTTTCCACAGTGCTTTTTTTTGCCAAGGAGCTTCATAAATGATTCTTGACCTGCCAAACCAGGTTCCAGCCTTGACCTACTAAGCCAGAATACCTGGAGGTAAAGCCCAAGAAAGTGTTCTTTTCAAAATCTTCCAGGGGAAAGAAGAGTCTTTCAAAAAAAAAAATGGTGCTGGGAGAACTGGGTATCCACATGCAAAAGAATCAAGTTGGACCTCTACCTCACACCTTATAGAAAAATTAACTCAAAATGGGTCCAAGTCCTAAACATAAGAGCTAAAACTGAGAAGAAAATTAATTTTTTGTGCCCTTGGATTAGGCAATGGTTTCTTACATATGATGATACTAAAAGCACCTTTGGTGGTTTTAAAAACCAGGTAAAATAGACTTCATCAAAATTTAAAACTTCTGTGCTTTAAAGGACACTTTCAAAAAGCAAAAGGACAACCCAAAGAATTGGAGAAAATATCTGCAAATATGTATCTGATAAAGTACCCAGAATAAAGATATCTTGTAACTCAACAATAAAAAGTAAAACAATTTTTAAAAAATGGACAAAGGATTCAGAATAGATATAAGAAGTATAAACAGCAAATAAGTGCATAAAAGATGTTCTAACAGTCATTAAGGAAATGCGTATCAAAAGCACAATGAGATAGCACTTCACACCCATTAGAATGGCTATAATAAAAAAGGCAGACAATAACAAGTATTATAAAGGATGTAGGATGATCGAAACTCACATACATTGCTGGTGGGAGTTTAAAATGGTGCTGCTGATATGGAAAACAGTGTGGCAGTTCCTCAAAAAAAAAAGTTTGTCATATGACGCAGCAATTTCACTCTTGGGTATATGAGAAATATGAAAACATAGGTCTACTCAAAAGCTTGTATATAAATGCTCACAGCAGCTGTATTTACAATAGCCAAAAATGAAATAACCCAAATGTCCATCAGTGGAAGAATGGATAAACAAAAGCTGGTATATCCATGTAGGTATAAAGAAGTGAAGTACTGATACATGCTAAAACACAGAGAAAATGTCATGCTAAGTGAAAGAAGCCACATATTGTATGATTTCATGTAGTGAAATATCCAGAATAGGCAAATCCACAGAGACAGAAAGTAGATTTGTGGATGCCAGGGGCTGAAGAGACTGCTAATGAGAGTGGGGTTTCTTTACGGGGTGATGAAAACGTTGTGGAGTTAGACAGCGGTAAAGTGTGAGTGCACGGACACCACTCCTGCCCCAGGACGCTGTACCTGGTCTGAAGGTGTCCGATTCCTTTCTTCGTTGTTCCCTGTGGAAAGCCATTGGCAGTGACATCCAATGGCTGCTCAGGAACTGCGCTCCAGCTGATGGCTGTGAGGAGATAAGACTGTTCAGTTTCCTATAAATGTCAAAGGTGTTTTAATAAAACGATTTGCCTGCCTCTGCAGACCCGTGAGAGCTGGATGTGACATCCAAGACAATGGCTGCCGCTCTGAGGCTCGGCGTCCAGAGTACAGCAGTATAAAGTAGCTCATGATTCATGAGCAGCAGCATTGAAGTAGGTAACAAGAGCTGAGCATTTATTATATGCTGGACACACAGTAAATGTATGAAATGGAATTACATACTAATTTAATCATTACAACTCTGATAAATAAATGATATTCTTGTCTGAAGATGAAGAAACTGAGGCTAAGAGAGAATTAGTCAGGGGCCCAGGGTCATACAGAAGATGAACTTGACCCAGTGTGGGTGTCTCCCAAGTCCACACTATTGACTACTCAGGCGGCAAACTGCCTCCCCAGGCTGGGAGGATGCAGCCCCTCCCCAGCTACTCCATGGTCTGGGGACAAGTTACTCCAGGTCAAGTGGAACCTGGATCCCTTACCTGCCCCACAAGGAACAAGTCGGCCTGGGCTGTCAGCCCTTTTTGCCTGCAGTGCGCAGCGGCTCTGTTCAAATAGTAAATCTGACTGCTGTATTTTCACTTCTTGAACTCCAAAGCCTTTGGGTAAAGGCGAGACATTCTGACATCTAAATGTGAGGAAAAATGCATTCAGTTTAGACGTGCTCCTCAAGAAGAGTACCTAGGATTATGGACCATATCACCATACAAGTCTTGGTGGGAGGCAAAGGCCTTAGGTGTGTGGGTTTATTTATTTGTTTATTTATTTATGGGAAGGGGGTACAGAAGGGTGTGACAGAACAGAATTTAGGTCTTATGGACCTTATGGCGGGAGAAAGATCCTTTCCCATCACTCTGAAATGGTAACTATGAATTGAGTCACCACACCTCGGTGGTTTTAGAAACACCAACTCCATTCCTGGTACTGGCTTTCAAAGATCTGAAAACCTTAAGCAGAATATTAACTTGTTGGCATCTGCTTCCTGGGGAATCCTTCAAACACACCAGAAACCAAAATTATCCCTTAAGGATAAAAGCTTCATTTTTTTCTCATGTCTTTCACACGATGCCAAGCTAGAAGCCAACATGATACTGGTCTAGAACTGAGCAGACAACAGCTTAAAATCTCAGAGTAGGAAAAGCACATAGAACACAGAAAACATCTTGGGTGCAGTGCCTTAGGGAATTTTTTTTTTAACATCTTGAGATGTAGTTTATATAATATCTATCCCTTTGAATTATATTAATTCAATGCCTTTTTACGTATATTCACAGAATTATGCAACTATCACCACAACACAAGTTTGTAAATTTTCATCACCCTGATAAGAAACCCTCCCCTATTAGCAGTCATTCCCCATCTCCTTCTTCAGCCACTGGTACCCACAAATCTACTTTCCATGTCTATGAATTTGCCCATTCTAGGCATTTCACTACTTGAAATCATACACTATGTGGCTTTTCTCACTTTGCATAAGGTTTTCAAGGTTCATCCTTCACTCCTTTTTGTGGCTGAGTAATATTCCATTGTTTGGATCTACCGCCTTTTGTTTTTGTATTCACCAGCTGATGGACATTTGGGTTGTTTGACTTTTTGGCTATTGTGACTAAGGCTGCTACGAACATTCATACACAAGTTTTTCTGTGGATGTATGTTTTCATTTTTCTTGGGTATGTACCCAGGAGTGGAATAAGTGGTCAGATCCTGGAGTTGGCTTCAGGGTGGGACATTAGACAGGCTCACAGGCTTCCCCTGGCCATGGCTTCATCCTGCCTTCAGTTACTACAGAGTTAATCAGATCTGGCTGCCCTTCCTTAGGGAGACCATCCTTGAATGGTCATCCTGTCTTTTATTTTTAGAAATTAACAGGGTTTTAAAAAATTGTGACAGCAACATACATATACTATGGAAACATGAGAAAATAGAGAAATCACAAAGAAGAAAAAAATGCCCATAATACCAGCACCCAAAGGTAACCAACCGTATTAATATCCTGATGAATATCCTTCTACATTTTTGGGGTGCATATATACTTTAAGACCAAAATGAACTCACGCTATGTTCTAAATTGCTCTTTAAATATTATGAGCATCTTTCCATGTTAAATATTCATCAATATTAGTTTTAATTCTGTTGTGGTGGTTGGCACATAGAAATAATGTTTAGATTTCCATATATTTTTTAACCAGCAACCATGCTAACCTTATTATTTTTAGTACTTTGTTGGTAGATTCTTTTGAATTTTCTAGGAATATAATCATATTATCTGAATAAAGAGAATTTTGTCTCCTCCTCCCCAAAAAAAAAAAAAAAAAAAAATATTAGTTTTAACAAAAGTCACTTCTTATTGCTGGCCATTAAAGAATGGTTTCCTTTTTTTTTTCTTTTTGTAAAATGACCACACACAAAGCTGAATTTTGAGCACTTAATTATTTCCTTAGGGAAAATTCCTGGCAATGGAAGTACTGGATCAAAATGTATGGCTATTTTTAAGGTTTGCTGGACATCCCTTCAGACTGCTTCTCAGCAGGCTATGCTGTGGAGCCCACCCTCCCTGCCCACTCACCTCCCTGTCAGCGCTCTCTGCATGGCCTCCTGGCTATATGGGCACTGCCCAATGACCACAGCTGACAGGTAGATGGGCTCTTCTAGGAAGTGCATCAACAGTGCCCCTTGGCATCCGAGGA
This sequence comes from Smutsia gigantea, assembly GCA_032199065.1. Classification (NCBI taxonomy): domain Eukaryota; kingdom Metazoa; phylum Chordata; class Mammalia; order Pholidota; family Manidae; genus Smutsia; species Smutsia gigantea. The sequence goes on from JAVSCE010012656.1 coordinate 11,986, forward strand.
CATTCCACCGTGCCAACTTGTCACTGCAGGACATGGAGCGAGTCCTGTCTCCCCGGCCTGGCTTCACTCGGAGCAGTCCCACCTGGTGATATGCAGCCCCAGGCCTCCCAGAGTCTCCAGCTTCTCCAGGCACACACTTGGCTCCAGTTCTATAGACGTCCACCACTTTGGCACCATTGGGGGCCATTCTGGTGACAGTGGCCAATCCCTCTGCAGTGAGATTAGAGCTTCTGACACTTGGTGGGACTGGGCCACTTTGCTGACTGCCAAAGCTCTGATGGTGAGCCATACTATCAGGAGCCCTGGGCTCAAACCTCATCTTTTTGGTCACAGTACTGCCCAGGTCTTCACATTTCCTTTTATTTTCAGGAGCTTCCAGGTTACCACTGGCTTCTGATGGGTCACTGGCCCAATCTCTACTGACAGGACAGCAAGGCTGATCTTCAAACTCAAGCATTGGGATGATGGAAGCATCCCCACCTGCGGGAGAAGAAACCTCTTAAGTTCTCAAAGTCAGGCCCCCATGCCAGTCACATCAGCATCCCTTGGGAATGTTAGAAATGCAAATTCCTGGGACCCACAGTAGACCGGACAAATCAGAAACACTGGCGGTGGTACCCAGCAGACCATGTTAACAAGCTCTCCAGGTGGCTCTGATGCAAGCCCCAGTTTGAGAATCACTGTCTTAAACAAAGCGTAATTCTGTTCTTCCACTGATCTGAGATGAATTAAGAACATTTGCCCAAATTTCCCTAATGGCAATCCTCTGGGGCTCTTATTGAAGACCCTATCCTAGACCCAGTGAATTAGAATCTCAGGGGTGATGAGGGGATGGGGGTTGGCAGGTCTGGAAAACTGATTATATTTAAAAAGATCCTGGGTAAATCTTATCACAGGAAGTTTTGAAAACACTAGTTTAGACCAGGCTTTCTCAACCTCCACGTTGCTGACACTTGGGGCAGAAAATTCTTTGCCATGGGGCTGTCCTGTGTATTACAGGGTGTTGAGCCGCCTCCCTGGTCTCTACCTACCAGATGCCAACAGCACCCCCAAGTCTGACCATCTGTGGAGAAAAATGGAAGTTCCTGTGGCCAGGATCCTCACCTGCCCCTAAACTATTTGATGATGTAACTGGCCTACTGCTAGGCTACTGCTCCCACAACCATAGGCAATAAGCTATTAATGACTGAGTCACTATATACAGAGCTCTGCCCAGTACTCTGGGCAGATGCAGAGATGGAGGTGGATTATGGACCTGCTGGATACAGATGTGATTATAGTGCTTGACCCACCACTAGGAGAATAAAGCCGGGTATAAATCCTTTTACCCCAAGTACATTCCATTGTCATTTCTCGGTCTCACTGAATCCATAGTGAACTTGCCCGGGGCTGAAACCCTCAGGCAAGACACCATCAAAAATATGTCCAGTTGACAAATGTCCCCTGGGAAGCAAAATCATCCTGAGCTGAGAAATCAGTGGTTTAGGATGAACACAGTTTCCCAGGTACATTTTGTGGAATGTTATCCCATCAGATGCCTTGGAGAACAAAAGCAATGGTTGATTTCATGCTTAAGTTTGGCAAACAATGCTCACAATTTCCCCATCTTGGAGATTTCTGTGCATATCCTCACAGTAAAGACTCTGCAGTAAACCCCACAATTGGTATTTCCCTGTGGTGGTTTAGAGATTTCTGACCCACTCTGGGTTTACAGAAAATCAAAGAAAACTAGAGGTCAGTAAAAAGCACAGCTTCCCCTTAAGAAGGGAGCTACTTCTCCAAACACTAAGATAGTGTGTGTTGCTTTTCTAAAGTGTGTAAATAATACATCTGTATCCTTTATAACCTACGAGTGGGAAAGGCAAGAGATATAGAAGGGGAATGTTGCCAAAAAGGTCGGCTGGCTGATTTCCAGACACTGCACAAGGTGACAGTGACTTTGGAGAACTCATGGGGACCTGCCTCCCACTCTGAAGGCTTGGAGATTTAATCTTGACAAGAAGGCTGAACTTGAGAGGCTGACTCATGCTGATAAAACTCACAAGTAAGAGTCCGAGCTCACCCAGGTACCAAATGATCAATTAGCAATGAGGAAGAATTGCCCAGGGAGCCAATAGTCACATTCTCTAGGTAGTGTTCTTTCTTCCTGCAGACAAACCATGGGTGGACATCGCATTTTAAAAGACTACCAATGAACTAGGGGAGTTAATATCAGTGGTTACAAATTTTGATTTCACAGATCAGTAAAATTTCCAGAAGATTTTATAATTAACAGAGGGTTGACCACTTTTTATTCCATCAAGTAAGAGCTTTAACAATCCTAATTACCATTTTAATTAAAAAAAGACAACAATCTCATAACTTTTACATGGAAAGAAATTAGCTTTTTTAAAAAAAAAAAACTCACTACACAGTCCTGATTTTTCTCATCTGGCCATAGACCAGTACACTCTGTCAGAGTAATGCCAGCCTCGGATCACTGATTTGGGTCTGACTGGTGGTCAGGCTGGCTGCTGATGTGTGTCTCCACAATAAGGCTACACCTACTGGAATCCACCAGGCTCCAGCTACTCCAAGTGTGGCCTGCAGGCCAACATCACTGCCATACAGGGAGCTGGTTAGAAATGCAGAACCTCAGGCTCCACTCCAGACCCACTAAATTTAAAGCTGTCTTTTAACAAGCCCCCTGGGTGACTCGTATGAAAAGCAGAGTTAGAAAACATCCTTTAGTGCTTGGACAAAGGTACTAGTGCTAAGAACAGAGCACAGATGACCTTGCCTGCCTCTGTATGTCATTTTTCTGGCCTTTGACTCTTAACCAACTCTTTTCCAATAGACTTGCTCTTTCTAATGCTACATTATATTACTGAGTTATGATCAAGTCTTCACAGTTACTCTGTCTCTTTAGAGTGATTATCTAACTCTGCTCTAATTAAAAGTGTTAGTTTTAAAGTTTGATACTCAGAACAATCTTATATCCTTATTTCAAAGATTTTAGGGTTAGAAAAACTTACAGCCATCCCTAAGTTGTTGTCTACAAAGTGAAGAAATTATTCTCAATTTTTAAGCCAGAAAAACAGAGGACAGAAATGACCCCTAGACTAGGTCTGGTCTTCCTGCTTAAACAACCACAGCATCTGAGTATCTCTTATAACACCAAAACTTAACTAAATATGACTGTCTATGTTCCCTAAAAGACTCTATGAGGGTAAGCAAGGCGCTAGTCTTACACACTGTTATATACTCAGTATGGCATACTGTGGCTGACAAGTAGGAGAAAATATTTGCTTAATGAATGGATAAAATGAGATTCAGGATAAATTACTATAGAACTCAGGGATTTGGACTTCTAAGCCCTATTATTGTTTTTAGAACTTGTGGGGTTTCAGCTTTAAACTTCCCAATCCTGACTGGGAACTGAGAACTGAAAAATAGTTTTAGTGCGGCTCCTCTCTCACTTGCCTTTCCTTGCTAGGGAAGTGGTTAGGCACACCGGTCTGTGCACAAGAAGGCACTGACTTCACTTGTAACTACACTTAAGCCAGGAGTGCTTTTCTGAGAAACAGATCTATGGGTAAGACAAACATAAGGAAGTAGACAATACAACAATAATCCAAAGACTTGAATATACTTACAGGGAGTATGGCTGGAGAAAAACACAAACAAGAGGTCTGGTCTGAGTTTCCACAGTCCTCTCTGAGTCCCTGGGACAAAGATACTATCTTCCTCCAGGGCGGTTGCCGAGTAGAGCTGATGGAGAAGGTACCTAATGGGATGTAGGATGTTATCAGAATGAACAACCAATCTCTGCAGGAAAGGGAAAGGCTGGCTGGGGGATTACTAAGAAGAAAAATGACTGCAGACCAATGGAATGGGGGTGATCTGCCATTATGAGAATGCCCTATGCCCCAGATTCTCTAAGTGTGGCCCTGAACCAGTAACCCCAGCATCACCTGGAATTTGTTAGAAATGCAACATCGCAGGTTACTCTGGACCTGCAGAATCACAATCACTGGAGCTACCAATCTGGTAGTCCCAACAAACCCTCTGGGGGATCTGATATATACTCAAGCATGAGAACCACTGTCTAGACCAGTGTTATTCAAAGTGTAGTTCACAGGCTGAATAACTAGTGTTACTTGGTAGATTATTAGAAAGGCAAATTCTGGGGCCCCCACCCCAGGCTAAATGAGACCCTCTGGGGATGTGGCTTTACCTTTGAAAACTCCTTCTGGCTATGACCTCAGCATGGCTGTCATTGAGGATGTCTCCTGTGGCAAAGACAGGACACTAATGTAGACACGTGAATCTGGAGAGACTCTGACTCCCAGAAGAAAAACCCAGCAGTTTCCCCCAACCTCCAGGATGGCAACGTAGCTCTTGGAGGGCTTTCCCAGAAAGTATCACTATCATTAATGGCAATGCATTTACAGCAGGGTCTCCTCAACTCAGCACTATTGACATTTTGGTTGGAAAATTCTTTGTTGGCAGTCTGTCCTGTGCATTTTAGCATGTTTAGCAGCTTTCCTGGGTTCCTGGGCTCTACTCACGAGAAGCCAGTAGCATATGCCCCTGCTCCCTTGTGACACCAGTTGTGACAACCCTAGAAGTCTCCAGACATTGCCAAATGTCCTCTGGGGGGGTAAAATCTCCCCTAGCTGAGAACTACTGATTTACACGGAAATCCTTATCTGGGGGACAGGGGTCCAGATCTTTTGTGCCCTGGTATCCTACTTGGGCTCAGTTCCATCGAATTCGGTCCACAGTGGTCCTAGAACAGCTTGCTCATATGCAGGAGGCAAGGCCAGGAGAGTCGGGGAGGCAAACTTAACGAAGACTGCTTAACTGGAAGCAGAAGGCGAGGAAGCCAGATGGCTAAGGGATTGCCATATACTTTTTGGTGCCAAAATCTCCATTTAATTTAAAGTTGCTTTCTCGGGCTTCAGAGAAACTGCGGGATAGCCAAGCCCCAGGAACTTTTGGTTTGATCATGCAAGTACTGGCCAACTTCCAATCCACTCAAAAACATGTTTTTTGTTGTACAGCATAGAGAATATAGTCAATGGTTCTGGAACATCTTTCTGTGTTGACAGTAACTACACTAGCTGAGGTGAGGATTTAATAATGTATATAACTGTTGGATGTTGTATACTTGAAACCAATATGATATTGTATATCAACTATACTTCAATAAAAAAATAAAAATAAATAAAAATGCAAATCCACTGATAGCAACAACAAAAAACATGTTCTTGTGGCCTTTGCTTCCAGTTTATTTCCATTTTTTAAATGAGTTCTGTCCTTCCAACTGGAGTGACAGTCAGTGGGAATCACAAGGTTGGCCACCTTAGTGATACGGCTCCTTTGCCCTAAGAGAAGTGGAAAGGCCAATACACACACCAGTTTCCAAAGTTCCCTTATACAGGTGTTTAGACACCAGGACTTACCGCTCTTCCTCATTTTGGACTGGCCTATGCATTTTGTTCCTGTTCCCATTGAGACAACTTCTTTCGTTACTGAGGGGAAAAGAACAAATCGTTAAGTGAACTCTCAGAATCTGAACGGTCTCCAGGCTTCAGGTTTAGTAAGTCTGCACATTCCTCCAGAGCATTCCCACCGCTGACCTAGCACCGCGGTTCCTGCCTGGCCACCTCCCATCACTGGCAGTACTGCGCCACCTGGCGGAGAGCAGGGGGACACCCCTAACATCACCGTTTACACCAGGAAACCACTGTCCCTGCATAGCTATGTAAGATCTATCACCTCTGGCAGGGAGAGGGAGCGTTCCAAGGAGAAAAGGTCTCACCTTGCAGTGGTTTGTCAGGGCAGTCACACACCTGGTCAGCTGTACGTTGGATCTTCACCACGGCTGCTAATAAAGTCCACTCGCGGTAGGGCTCAGGCTTCCCCTGCTTGGGCAGCCTGTTCCCATAGTGCTCATAACACAGCCTTGCAATCTCATTCGCAGTCCACATGGTCTGAGCTGGTGCAGAGGCCCTGATCAAAAACCACAACTATCAGAAGTACAGAGAGAAGAACCTTACATCCAACGTGAAATGCTACTACCTTGCCCCAGTGCTTCAACAGGCTTTCAGATGTAACCAACTATTTCCTACTAAGGTTTCTCTATATGAAACTCTACTCATTTTCTACTACTTCCCTGTCCCTTTTCATTTTGAAGGGAAAATCCTACCAACTCCAAAAGACACCCTATTTCTTTAAGCTGTTTTTTTTTCTAATGTTGGGTATCTGACACGTTTCTAATGAATCTGAACTTACTACTCAAAACGAAAGCACAAGAGTGAAGTTATCTTCACTACTTGTTTCATTTGGAAATAGCATATGAAGGGCTAACTTTTAGCAGGCTTTCACGTACAAGGTTTAGCTTTCTGGGTAGATGTTCTTTTCCATCTTCTTTTTCAGTCATTTTATTTTTTTCTTCTTTCCCCCACAGCAGATTGGTTCTTTACCTCTGTCTAGTAAATCCCCAGTTCCCCCATCAGGAAAGCATCTCTTCAATTTCTTCTATAATGTTTTATGACACAGGAGGGAGAAGTAATGGATTCCAGAAATTTCTCACCAGTCAAGTATTTAGTGTTCTCTTCCTGATAGGAGTTGTGCTGGAGTGTGGGCTTTGGAGTTACCTTTCTGGGTTCTGATCCTGGTTTAGCTACAAGTTAACTGCGATATTGGGTAGCTTACTTAACCTCTGTGTGTCTGTTTCTTCATCTGTTAAAATAGGGCTAATGGTAGTAGTTAATTCATGGGGTTATTGTAAGGATTAAACATTTATAAAGAGCAATTGCTACAGTGTTGAGCATAATTAATACCAACTGTGATTAGAAACACAAAAGAGAGTACTTGATTTTTCTAAATGATCTGCCTGGAGCTCCTTAGGGGACAGGGGAATTGCAATGTGCACGTAAGCCATGAATGAAAACCATCAAGCAGATCAGACTTGAAAGAGCCTAGAATCCTCCGTATGGCTCTCCCTACCATTCCTAGGGGGCATGACAAGGCAGTATATTTTATGAAGGCAAATACTCTGGCACCAACCTGAAATTAAGCCAGAGGCACACATCACAGATATTTGCTAGAAACTCTCCCACTCTTGGCTCCATCGATGCTCATTCAGTGACCTCACTTACACTCAAATGTATGAAAAGCTTCCTAGCAGGAAATGAGATCATATGATGGATGTAGGTAATATTAAAAAAAAAAAAAAGGCTTTACTGAGTCCCAATCCATGTTGCTTCTGAAAACGGTTATTTCTACAGTGAGCCCCCCTCCACCCCTCACTTCGCATTGTGTTAAATTAATTAAACAAGGCCATTACACTGAGGTGGCTCTAAGGCTGCGGTGGCCTAAGGAAACCAAGATCTAAGCCTGTAAATGCCTGAAGTTTACCAAATCATAGCACTTATGACAACTAATCACAAATAGCTAACTAAGCTTTAAGCTATAGCCAATCAAATAATTTGCCTTCTTGCTTTTGCACTTTCTCTCTTTCCCCTAGCTCCAATCTGCCGAGGGCTCCTAACCACCTCTGATTCGGTGTTGCCCAGTTAGCATGGGTTTTTGCCCAAATAAAATCTTAAACATTTAAGATGCTCTGTTTATCTGTTAAGAGTTGCGATGTATAGGCCTGCTATTGCAATAAATGGTCATGGCAAATCCGACCATGATTTAAAAGAAGAACCTGGCAGGCACTGATATAAATTGTGACTTCTAAGTCAGAGAACCAGCATAAGTTTTGTATCTCTTGGAGTAAAAGCATGGGAGAGCCTAGAACCCTCCGTATGGCTCTCCCTTCCATTCCTAGGGGGCATCACACAAGGCAGTATATTTTGTGAAGACAAATACTCTGGCACCAACCTGAAATTAAGCGAGAGGCACACATCACAGACCATAATAGCTAAAGAAGACAGAACGTGAAGAAAGGTTGACTCCCTAAGATGAAGCAGCCCAGAACTGTATGATCATCTCATCGTGGTTGAGTCTGAGTGTGCACTGTAGTTGAATAACTGTTTTTGCTATATTGGTCTACTAAAATTCAAATCCACTGTCTCCTAGATGTTGAATAACTTCTTCATATGGGACAACAGCTCAGTTAAACAGGCATTACTTTGCCCACAGACTGCATGTTCTAATAGTTGCAAAGGGCATCAGAATCTATATCCTTTTCAAAGGGGAGAAAGGCTTTAGCGGAGTCGGAGGCAAAGCCTACTACCCCTAGGCTCCTTCCTCCATACCCGCGGCGGCAGGGCCCCTGCTCAGCCGTCTCTAAAGCCCCGGCTACAGGAGCCTCTAGACCCGTGAAGCTGGCACAGCGTGCACGCCGGCCTCCTCGGGTGACGCGGGAAGCTGCTGCCAGGCCACACGCTCCCCACGCAGCGGATACGGGCACTTGCACGACAGGAGAGGCATCTTCCCACGAGACCCGCGTCGGAAGGCACGGTGCTCACATTCTCTTCCCACAGAGTGCGCTCGGGAAAGCCAGGCGAGGGGAGCTCACCAGGTGTCCCCAGGGCACCCCTCACTTGCGCACGCTCGAACCCACGACCCCACTGCCTCTCGGACGCAACCCTCCCACCTCTGCAGTGCGCACCCTCGGAGACAGCGAGCAGAACGGCATCGCGCAGCGGACGTGACGCCACACGGAAACGGCGCCTCCAGGCCCCGCCCCCAGAGGCACGCAGTGCACACTGGCCCTTGTAGTCCTCCGGGAGCGGAGCCCGAGGATGGGGTGCAGGTTCTTAGCGCCCAGCGGCCTGTGGCGCAATGCATAGGTACCCGTGAAGTGGGCTGATGGAAGCTGGCCCCGGTAAGATATGATTCCAACAGAATGACGTCGTACGTTGGAACGCTAGTCTGAATTTCTAAAACGAGCTGTTCAATAGAAATATTATTTGAGCCAGATAGGTAATTTAAAATGTTTTAGTAGCTACCTTTTTAAAAGTAAAAAAAAAGGTGAAATTAATTTTAGTCCTATATTTTATTTAACCCAGTATACCCAAAGTATTATTTAAACGTGTAATCAATATTTTAAAAGAAATATTGAGGTATTTTACGTTTCCTTTTTCATTCTAAGCTTAAGAAATCTGGTATGTACTTTACACGTACAGTACATCTCAATTTGGACCAGTCGCATTTCAAATGCTCAATAGCCACATTTGGCTGGTGGCTGTGGGTCTCAAACCTTCAGATTGCCAGGAATAGGGATCAGGAGTTTATACAATCCAGCACTTGTATACCTCAGTTCCTAAAGATGAGAGGCTTCATTTTTTTCTCTCGTTACCCCTACAAAGTTAGAGGAGAAAGAAGTGCAAAGTACTTGATCTATCCTTCTCTCTAGTTCAGAGGAAAAGGTCCACAGGCCTCGTCCAAGGCTAAGGACCCTGCTCTTCCTCTCTCTCCAAAACCTTTGATCTGCAACTGACTCCCTCTTCTGTCTTTAAAGAAGCTCTGATCACGGTGGGGGAAATCATCTTCCAGGGTTATCTCAGGGATTGGCACCACCATCAATCTACTTGCATAAACTGAAAAGTGAGTCACTATTTTGTCATTTCCTTTCCCTTAACCCCTGCAACATAATCCATTAGTCTGGTTAGTCTTACTTCCTATCTTTTGAATCCATCCACTTCTGTCCATTTCCAGGGGAATATCCTAGTCCAAGCCGCTATCATCTCCCTCTTGGATTGCTCTAACCTCTGGACTTCCACCTTTTCTTGCCCAACTCCACCTCTTTTTCACAGAGCAGTTGGACTGATGTTTTCAAAATGCAAATTGATGTACATCCCCTGCTTAAATACTTCAGTGGCTACCCAGCATTGTTAAAATGCAGACAAAATCCTAAAGTAGGGCTCACAGCCTGATTCATCTGGTGGCCTATTTCTTTGGGTAGCTGTACTCTATCTAGTGTCCTTGACCCTCTCCATGCTCTTTGTTTTCTCAGGTCCTTGGTGCTTGTTGCCATACCACGGAAAGCCCTTCTTCTTCTTTGACTAGTTAATGCTCTATCTTCCTTCAGATCTCAGATCTAAGGTCTTCAGGGAAACCTTCTTTAACTAGGCCTGTTAAGAGTCTCTCAATACTCCATGGGCCTTTCCTTCAAAGCATTTATAGTTGTTCCTGAATGATTAAATGTTTTCCTTACAAGTCTAGAAACTTGATGAAGCTTTGGGACCATGCCTTTCTGCTCACTCCAGTACCAGCTGTTAGTGAATTGTGAGCCTTCAACTCTGAGGTAATGAGGACTTAATAATCCTTCTGTTTCTTCTAGCTTTCATCCTGTCACTTTTCCTGTCAAGCTCCACAAACAAATTGTCTAGTGCTGCTTCAGTTCATCTGCATCCCTAGCCTCCTTGAGGCCAGAAAACTGGCTTCTGCCCCCAGCCTACTACTAACCAGTTCTTTAAAGGTCATTTGTGACTTCATTAATACTTGTATTTTCCAGTGGTCCATGGACAGTTTTGCCTGAAGTCCAGTCTTTTACCTTGACCAGTACACCTTGAGGTATGTGACCAGAATGATCTAGAGGTGGTCGTTCTCATTTTAGTTACCACCACCTTGCTGAAGATGTGCCATAGGAAGTGCTTCTTCTGAAATACCACCTGGTCATCTGTCACTGTTGCCAAGTGTTCCTGGAGCTTATGCTTAAACGCCAGCCAGGGTTGAAGATGCTCAGTGCTCCCTGATGTAGCTCCCAGTTGTGTAATTCTGCAGGCTTGGATCATTTGAGCTGCTAGAGAAATAGGAACTTGCTGTGGGAGCGCAGACTGCTAACTCGCAAATTGGGATGTTTGCAGAGGTTCTGCTGAGGTCAGAAGACAAGTCCTTTGCTGTGTGGCTCATCAGGAAAAAGGTTTCTCCAGCTGCCTCCGTCAGGGAGCAAGGGCTCCATATTATGGGCAGGCCTTCAGCCATACCTTTTGTCACATTCGTAGTCCATTTGAATTGACCTGAAGGTTCAGCAACCTTACTGTTCCCATCCAATGTGTAACAGGCATGTCAAATTCATCGCATCCAAACCAAATGCTCAACCTTCTCTCTCAAACCTGTACTTCCTGGTTTTGCATTTCAGTAAACTAGTCCGCTGTTTAGTTGTTCAGGGCCTAGATCTTGATCATCCACTCTTTTTCTCACATCCCACATCTGGTCAGCAAATTGTCAACCTCAGAAAATACAGGCAAAGCCCAGTGACTTTTAACTATCTCCACTACTTCAAACCACTCAAGTCTCAGCTATCACCTTTCTCCAGCCTGCTGCAACAGCTGAACTGGTCTCCTTTAAAAGCACTTCCCAAAACCTTCCAATGGCTTCCTGTCTCACTCCCCTGCATGGCTCAGAGGGGCCTCTGTGATCTGGCCCCTTGTTGACCTTTACTTATTTTTTCCAGCCAGACCAGACCCTTTACTGGTCCTCAAGTATGATCAGATTTCCTTGTCTCCAGATCTCTACCAAATGTCAATTAAGAGGCCTTCTCAGATCACATATTTAAAACAGCGCTGTCCTCATCCACCTCTTTCTAAAATAGCACCTTTGCCCTCTACTCTATTTATTCTAGTATGTACCACTACCAGAAATATACATTTACTTCTTGTTGTCTAGTCGCCCTTCAAGAAAGAAATTAAGTTCCATGAAAGCAGAGACTTGCCTTTTGTTTGCTGCTGTGTCCCACAATTCTTTAGAAGAATGCCTGCCACAGAGCACACATTAATGTTTGTTGAATAAAGTAGTGTAATTCTAAACATTAATTAGGCCAGCTGTCTGAGAGAAAGTTGATACCCCAAAGGTAAAGAGAGTGATGAGACAAGAGTAGAGACAAATGGTTTATTTGGTAGTAAGGAGTAAAAAGGAATTCATAATTCTTCTTTTCCTCTGGTGGCTGAACTGAACTGTGATAGTCAAACGGATAGTAATACCCAATAATTCCCTTGCAGTCCTTGATCTTTTGCAGAAATGCAAAGATACCTGAGTTACACAACTTGCAATTAATTATTCCTTTCTAGCTGGAAGTGCCAGCTGCTGTGCTTTGTAATGCATCAGTGGTTGCTACACTCTCCTTCTTGTCTTCAGGCTTCATGGCAGGAAACAGCAGGACTTCCTATTGGAAAGAAAATGCATTTCGAAGTGAAGAAGCAACCTAGTTTTTCACAGCTGCCCACCCAGTTCTTTTGCCTCTGGTCACTGATACCACTAAAATCCAAAGATCTGTCTGTTCTTTTCCCTCACCTCAGTCCCTCTCAATTATTGAGGATGGAAATAAATGACAGCACTGCCTGGGGCATGATGTCAAAAAAGAATGAAGAAACACAGAGGTTCTCTTAAAATATGATTTCCTCATCTATAAAAATGGGATAAGTTTCTACACCTCATAGGGCTGACTTAAGTTAAATGAGATGATGCATGGATGGCTTAGTATGTCTTTGGATCCTCAAGAAATGTAAACAATTAGTATTCCTTCTGCCTCAGGGAGAAGAAACCCAAATCACATAAGGTCAGATACTCTCATCCTCATCCTGTGGAGCAGCGTTTAACTCCTCTGCCTGCCCCGCCTCACACAGGAGCTCCCCTCCGTGGGCCACAGCGCACCTTGATGTTATTGGAGTCTGTAAGAAACATGGTGACGCGGTCGATGCCCATGCCCCAGCCAGCGGTGGGGGGCAGCCCGTATTCTAGGGCGGTGCAGAAGTTCTCATCTATGAACATGGCCTCATCGTCGCCAGCAGCCTTGGCCTAGGAGAGAACCAAACACCAGCACTTGTTCAGGCTGCACCGTCTCAGTGTCTGCATGAGCAAGTTCAAACGTTCAGAGGGATTACTATTCCAGGGATGCTCTGGACCCCAGCACTTGTAGGGAATTGGTTTCCCATTAACTTCAGGATGGAGCATTTCTTTGAAAGACCAGGGGGTCAGAACTGATGAACTCCACCTCAGAACATGTGCAAATTCCTCTGTGAAATGAAAACACCTTCACTGCCTTGGCTCTGTGAGGCCGGTGAGGCTGACTTTCAGAGACTCTGATTCCCAACAATCTTTCTCCCATTTCCTCAAACTACCCAACAGTGGCAGCGTCAGTGCTGATGGCCTGTGGGGGCTTTGCCTTCTTTGATCTTTACCTGTCCATCATCCCCAGGCCACCTCAATAAACATACCATCTAGAAGAGCTATGTTCTTGTCAGGCAAATATATTTTTAGGACAAGTGTCACAGTCCCCACACAGGTAGTCATTCTCTTACATAGAAATTCTAGGGCCAAAACTAGTCAAGATCTCCATCTTGGAATGTGACTTCTTCCAGTGAAGTCTGTGGCTTTCTCTTTCATTTATGTTGAAATCACCAAGAGACGTAGCCAATGACACAGACCAGGGCTAAGGCTGGTATTTCCTGATGAGTGGAGACACTGAATAAATACAGGACTTTGCTGCTCCTCCTTCCTTACCTTGGCCTGTTCTTCAAAAAGCTGCCGCTGTCGCATGGGGTCATTCAGCTCGGTATAGGCATTGCATATTTCCTTCTTCATGACAAATAGCTCAAAGCGCTCAGTCAGACCCTCTTTAGAGCGATGCCTGGAACAGGAGACCGAAGGGGAGGCTGAACATACAAGTTTGCTAATAACATCTGGTACAAACATAGGCGTCCCACATTCTAGTCAACTTAGAAGTGTTACTGATTGTGACCTGAAGCCTGTTCGCATTCTCAGCACCAAATCATTTGGTGCAACAGTGAGGATGGTTAGAGAGACAGAGGCTTTAGTTACCTCTGCAAGAAACCTGTGATAGACTGTTACACTGAACCATACCTCCTATATTCATGCCCTTGTCATAGTGTCCCTGTCACAGTAACTCTGGGCTGCCCATATGACTTGCTTTGGCCAATGGGATATCAACAGATGTTAAATATGTGTTTGCACAGTGGGGTTTATTCTTTTGGAATGCTTCTACTTGGAACTGAGCCACTATGTAAGGATGCCAGGCTGTGCTGCCATAGAGAGGCCACATGAAGAGGCTCTGGAGGAGATCCCATGTGGAGGAGGAGCAAAGTGCCCTAGCAGAGTTCCCATTTGGAAAAAGCCACTTGAGTTATCCTAGCCAGCACTACATAGAACTTAAAAGACTACTCAATGAACCCACAAAATCTTGGGAATTGGTAAACTGCTTTATGTCACTAAGTTTTGAGACTGTTATATAGCAATAGGTAATAGAAACACCATGGTTTATCTTACCATTTGGCCAGAGGGCTCATGATCTGTGGGTGATCACAGATGAACGTAGGATTGATGCATGTCACTTCCAGAAATTCCCCGACAAGCTTAAGGAGAAAGCAGAGCACAGCTAGAGAGCTCTTCTGAATGGCAGTTTGACTGAGCCAGTCTTGGTGGAAGAGGACTCATCTCCAACCCACACCTGATGCTACAGGGGTTTATCCTAAGCTTTCCAATGGCTGGTAAGAATTAAATGAGTTAACACACACAACTATTTGGCACAGAGCTTATTAGGACAGCAGGAGTTCAAAACTTGTTAACTCTTATTTCTCTCTTTAGGGCTTCCCCTTGAAGCTTCTTCTAGAAGTTAGTTCTCCACAGTGGAGTACACCTTCAAAGGGAGCAGCGCGCTGGTTACCACTGGATGAGGGCAGGTACTAAAAGCATATGGTCTTTTACCTTATCAAGCAGCCTGGCTGTGGTTCGAGGTGGAGGGCATTCAACAGCTTTTGTCACACAGATATCATCAAGAATTTTGCGAGTTTCTGTAAAATGAATGTACACATTAGGGCAGAAGACATCACATTATCCCAGTAAAAAAGTATATAAAGACAAGAGTGTGAGATTCTAGCCCTGACCTAATCTAAGTCAGAGCTGAACAGGAAGGAGGTCCACATGCTGGAGAAATGCATCACTTTACCTTCAGTTTCAAAGAAGTTAGTTTCTGGCAGCTTCACCCCCAGGGCTTTCTCAAGCTCTTCTACCATGCTGATTTTCCGGAATGGTGGGCTGAAATCAATCTCGTAGGCTTGGCCTTCTGGGCCATCTGGATGGTAGGTGACCTTGTAACTGCCTGTAATGTGCTTCACCATTCCTGGGAAAGAAATCTATCATTTAAAGTAGCCAACAGGAAGACCTCCTGGAAGCAGTATACCAGCCCTTTAGACATGTGTGCAAAACAAAGGGAGGGGTCACCTGAAATCATCTTCTCTGTGATTTCCATGAGATCATGATAGTCTGCATAGGCCATGTAGAACTCACAGGTGGTG
Organism: Smutsia gigantea; assembly: GCA_032199065.1. Taxonomy (NCBI): domain Eukaryota; kingdom Metazoa; phylum Chordata; class Mammalia; order Pholidota; family Manidae; genus Smutsia; species Smutsia gigantea. The sequence goes on from JAVSCE010012656.1 coordinate 27,240, forward strand.
AACTCAGGATTGTGAGTCAAATCAATTCCTTCATTCCGGAACTGACGTCCAATTTCATATACCCGGTCAATGCCACCAACCACCAGCATCTAGTAACAACATGGCCTGGTCACAGCAGCCAGTCGTCTCCATGGCTGTGAAAAGTTTCTGTCTATAAAAGCTGTAACTTGGTTTTCACAGCTCAGGCCCACTTTCTCTAACCAAAGGCTGAATATCCTTTTATTAGCTCTTTGTAGTGGATAGTCCACTCACTCTGGTTGCCCAAGACCCCTGAATACTTTGGGGTGTCCTCCAGCTTGTGAGTATGAGCCTCCCAAGAAAGAAGCTTCTCTTGGGGCTGGGATGCAGGCATCTGATCCAAGCACCCCACCAATCAGACACACCTGTGAGACTTCAACATGGAAGCTACTAAAAGAAGATGTACATGTTGCACAGAATTCTTTCTGGTGAAGGGAGTCAGAGATACCTAGTCTTTAGAGGTAGTAACTGCAGGGGTCCCAGTGTAAATGATCTGTGCTCTGTGCTGGAGTTATGAGCTGTGGTAACTGTCCACAGTGGAAAAAATACTGGTTCTCCAAAGCAACAGCCCAGTGCTGTGAATCAGAACAATTCCTAGTGGCGTGGTCTCCAACCTTATTCTCTGATCCTCTTGGGAACTGTGAGCTTCCTTATTTATGTATTTGAATACATTTTGCTTTTGCTCAAATTAGTCATAACAGGTTCTGTTGTTTGCAACTGAGAATCTTGAGTGAGATAGTCTTCAATATTTATTCTGGTTATTTGAAGATATTTCCAACTTCTAGACAGAGATGAAGGTCTTTCTTCTACAAAAGTCTAAAATCATATCTAATCTAAGGAGGACTATAAACTCAAGTATTTATGGAAATCAAAACAGGTTAGGAGGATCTGCATACCAAGGCAAGACAATCCTTTTACCCTCTGCCACACTTTGCTGTACTCATCTTATAGAGAAATTCTAGAGGTGTGACACTCACAAGCCTGACAAATCAGAACACTCTCCTGGCTGTGCTATCCTCACTGTTGCTCATATTTCTGCCTGTACCTACCTACCCAGCCAATGGTTCTCCAGCCTTCTGCATCTCTAGGGAAACAGGGCATCTTCTCAATGATTACCTTATGGTACAGTTCTGGAGCTATTCTCATATATAAATTCATGTCCAGCTCATTGTGATAGGTGATAAAAGGCTTGGCCACAGCTCCTCCTGGGATGACGTTCATCATGGGAGTTTCAATCTAAAAGACAGGGAGAAATATTTAGTCCTCAGACAGAGGCCCTTAAACCAGAGACCTCAAGGATAGCTCATGCTTTGCATGTGATATACCTTAAGCCCGTTATCCCCAAGTAAAAGTTCAATAATAATGTTCAAATGCTTGACAAAAAAGTAGAGATAGCTTGACTTTCTAGGATAATGTCTCAATTTCTGTTAATACCAAGCAAACATCAATCTGCAGTATTTATTAAAAATACTGCTCATGTCCTTTGACTTATTCTACTTCAAGAAATCCACCCTAGAGAAACAATTGCACACAAGCACAAAGATGTTCATAAAACATATATACAAAAGAAAATCAGAAACATAAATTATTAATAGGGAAAATTAGGCAGCATTAAAAATGAATATGCACACACACACACAGAGAAACAGAAAGGGCTCTAATTGAAAAAAAGTGGAAAAAAAGAAGAAAGCAAGTTCATCATAATACATAAAGTGTGACCTCATTTATGTTTAAAGCAAAAAATAAAACCCATCCAAAATATTTACAAGTATACCCCATCTGCAACATGTATAGGTATATATGTACATATGCAGAATAAACGGTGTGAAGGAGACATATCAAGTTTACGGAAGGAAGTTAGTTGGGAGAAATGAAAGGGGACTTTCAGTTTTGCTTTTTATTTGAATTTGTTTTACAGTAATATGCATTCACCTTTCTCATATTTTTTATGCTACAAAAAAGCAAAATGTGCTGATTACACGCTAATGATGCCATCCATGTTCAATGTGCTGATGGCCCTACACTTTGTCCATTATCTTGGAAGTCAGGTTCTGCCTTCCTAATCAGGGCACTAAATACACAAGTAGAACAAAGGCACTGGCAAGAAAGGGGACTTTTCATTAAGCATGAAGGATACTGACACAGGATATACATGCCTTGCAAAAGGAAAGGGAAGGAATAGTAAAAGACAAGCTCATCATGTTAGGTAAGGAACTCTCTGTCACCTCCAGGAATCCCAACTCATCCAAGAAACTTCTTATGTATGTGATGATCTTAGAGCGGATGATAAATTTCTGCCTTACGAAGTCATTCAGGATCAAGTCCAAGTATCTCTGACGATATCGTGTTTCCTAAACCAAAACAACAGATAGAAATTACTGATAAGTCTGATTCAGTAGTATGATAAGCCACAGTTCGGAGGTCACGAGAGCTCACCTTATCTTTGAGGCCAAAGTGAAGGTGAGGTAACATGTGCAAGCAAGGAGACAGCAGTGTGATCTCGTAAGGAATGATGCTCAGCTCACCCTTCTTGGTTTTCCCAGGGTTCCCCTTAACTCCAATTATGTCTCCCCGTCTCAGTTTGTTATTGATATGAATAAATTCTTCTTCTGATTTATAATTCCTGGGTGAAAGGAAAATGTAATTTGGTATACAATATCCTACATTAAAATTGACACTGGTTTACTCTGGAATCCTCATTAAATTGTTAGTGCCTAGTTAATGTGAGCCCAAGAAGAATCTCAGATTCAAGGCCAATTGTTAAAAAAGTATTGTATGTAATTTCAACTGCTATACACCTGACAGCAGTCATTCTCCAGGTGATCAAATGGCCTTTTTATTCTTTTTTCAGCCTTACCTGACCATATCCCACTTCTAACTTTAAACACCAAAGGGAAAAGACCACATGGGCCTTTCTCCCCAACCACACTGCTCTGGGCCAACCTAGCAAAGGCTTGTAATTGGATATTTCTATATACCTGGAATTGGCCATCACTTGCAACTTGACCCCCTCTCCTCGAAGGTCATAGAAGATGAGTTTTCCCCCAGAAGCTCTTTTGGCATGAATCCTACCTAGAAAATGAACAGTAAAAATACTGACCAACAGAACCAGGAGCTATTTCATGATTATTAGTGCCCAAAAAGCTCTCTCTGTGTATTTACATCCAGGTAGAACATAAACCAGAAAACCTTGACTTTAGAGTGAGGCCTAAGCCCTGCCTGCCTTTTTCTTCATGACCCCAACCCCCACTGAAACGCAGTTGAGGATGTGCAGGAAGATCTGGTTTTAAAGATGGTCATTAGATTCCTGGAAGATGGCAGTGTTGGTGGCAGCATAGGTTTTGGGTCTCCCTGACTCTTCACTTATAAAGAGAAAGCACAACTTAGGCAAGGCCAAAAAGCCAAGGACAAAATTTACAACAAAATTACGTGGGAAGATAGTCCTAAGAAACCCCAAATACAAGCCATGGGGTAGACCATCAAGAGCCCTATGACTTCCTTACAGGAAAAAACTGTGAGGAGCAATGGAGTGCCTGAATGGTCTGAGAACTGGAATGTGCAGCACAGGCACACGCATTTCCTGGTAATGTGGCAGGCTAACTAGAGGATGGCATCTGAAACTGGGAGGGGATCTGCCCACTGCCATATGAATGAGTACAGTGGGCCACATTCGGAAGGTTTAAAGGAATGAAGTCCTTTAGTGTAGCCTCCAGGAACTCTCTTTCACCATCAGGGCTGCCCTCCCTTCTAGGACAAGGCCCCCACAGAATTCAACAAGACCAGGAAAACAGACACAAAGGAAAGAAAAGGTCCAAGAGAAGTGAGGAAGGGGCAGAGAGCCAGGAATCTCAGAAAGCAAGCTGCTGTACTTCTGTACACTTCACAAACTAACAGAAGAGGGAGCTTGGCAAAGTTGGAAAAGCTACTGGAACCAAGCTTCCTTCTAACATTCAGGAAAACTCACTTCACATAAAAATAAGCAACATAAAAGTACTGCAGCTGAATGCCACACAAAATTATTTCTTAAAAATAGAGAGAATAAGAATAACATCCCCACAATGAAAGCATTCAAGACAGATTCAGGAAAAAACAGGAAAAATTCTGTTTCACAATGAGCTGAAAGGCAGTAAGAAAATGACACAAAATATGAAAGAATACAAATCAGAATTAGAAAAATGAAATGAGGTGACACATGAAAATTTATAAGTCAAAAATCATTTCCAAAATGAAGACTAAACTAAAAGGAAATAAAAGTAAATAAACAGGACAAATAATACCTTAAGAGAAAGTGGGAAGGAAGATGAATTATCAATATTCAAGTATAAAGAGATAAAAGGGATTTTAAAAAAGTAATAAATATTGAAAAGCAAGTTCCAACATGTGGATAAAAGGAGTCCCAAATGAAAAAAAGCAAGAAACTGAATACAAAAAATTATATTCAAGAAAAATTTCCTAAAAGACTTGAAAAAATATACATAAAGGGCATACTGTATACCTGAGAATACTGACCCAGAATGACAACATTAAGACATGTTTTAGTAAAATGATCGGACTTTAACTTTTGGACGTTTAGGCATTCGCAGGGTGGTGGGATTATGGGTAATGAAACCTTTTTGCTTTGTTGAATGTTCTGAATTTTCTACGATTAATAGTTTCACTCTTATTTTTTGGGGAGCAAAAAAAGATAGGATTTACTTATCTTAAAGGCAAAGATCCCACACAAGATACTATTAACTCCTAAGTAAATGTAGAAATACAGTCTCAGTGCAAAGCATTCTGAAGCCACATACTGGAATTTTTAGGAACCTGATAAAGGAAGTCCCCATGCAGGACTATGAACCAGGAGCAGCACCAGGCCGGGAGTTCCCCACAGACATCACCCTCCACTGTAGATTCACCTCATCTGAGGTGTGGCCTCATAGCTCAGGGCTGCCCTACTTCCTCTGGGTAGATATATTTCCCTGGTAAAGCAGTAGCTTCAGATACACACTATTTGAGAGCAAGACCACCCAGACCTTCCTTTGTACCACTGAAGAGGCCTGCCTGTTATGAGAGCTCCACAAACTACCAGGGAGTTAGTTTCCTACCTGCCACCTTTAAGGAGATGTCAGTCAAGTGGTCCCCAGGCTGCAGGTGACTGTATTCTTGGATGAAGTGAGTAAGCGAGATGTCTACATGGAACTTGTGTGGGTATGGGTCTTCCCCATTAACCTTTAGTTGGTGGACTGCTTGACTGCGGATCTTATAGTATTGCTATTAAACAAATGAACAGAACAGAAAAGAAAAAAGTCTTTGAGAACTTGAACATGATCAGGCTAGCAGAGTAATGTATTCTGCATTGGAGTGGCCCCAATACATCGAGGTTTCTTTAACTGAGCCCTCCATACCCTTGAAATCACAGGATTTGATAATGGAGTGAGATTTGCACTTAAAATATGCAGGTGGCTAGACCACAGTTGGCAACAAAGGCCGAAATTCCAAAATGCAGAACTCAACAAAAGAAAAACTGGAGACTGCCTAAAACAGCAAAAGCTCAGAACTTCTGGGAAGATGGCAGCGTGAGCAGGGTGGCAGAAATTCCCAAAACTATATATATTTGTGAAAATACAACAAATACAACTATTCCTAAAAGAGAGACCAGAAGATACAGTACAACAGCCAGGCTACAGCTACATCTGCGAGAACTCAGCACCTCACAAAGCGGGTAAGATACAAAACCGTGACCTGGCGGGACCCGAGCACTCCTCCACCCCAGGGAACCAGCGGGAGGAAAAGAATCAGAGTGGGGATGGAGTGGAAGCACAGGCCCGTCAAATAACCAGCCCTGGTGATCTGCACCGGGAGCACTGACACACATCATGTGGTGTATCGGAGATTAGAGAAACAGAAGGGCAGGATCTGAGACGGAGACTGCAAGCTGGTGCCCTAAGCTGGCTCCCTGGGACAAAATAAAAGCAGGTGCTTTTTTAAAAGTCTTAAAGAGACAAGGGCGAAACAGCGGAACAAAATCATCCCAGCGTACTCAGCCCAGCAGGCTGGGAGTCTTTCGGACCCCCAGCCAGCGGCTGGGCAAAGCAACAGCGCTGAGGCTTCCCACAGGTATCAGCAGCCTGCCATTCGCTCCCCACCAGCCAGGGCTGCAAAGGGTCAGGTGGATCTGCCACAGCTGCAGAACAGCAGAGGAGTGGCCCCGCCGACAGCAATCTCACAGAACCTACTCCCGGCTGACATGCAGCTAAGCGGGAAGGACCCCAGAACAAGGTCTGGAAGGCACCAAGGGGACCAGAACGCACCCAGTGAGACTGCAAACCTCCGCAGTGCTACACGCTAGGCTGAGGGTGACCCCGCACACAGGCACCTCAGGGAATTATCCCAGAGACTGCATCCCGGTGTGTGGGAAACCATCTCAGGCCACGGAGAAGGGCAAGGAGAACAACAAGCAGGAAGGGACTTTGTTCTACCAGCTGACACACGTGGCACCTACCAGCGACCACTTCTATAGCCATGAAAAGACAGAGGAATATGGTCCAGACAAGGATCACACAGACAACCCCAGAGAGAGGGCCTGATGGGATAGACTTACACAATCTTCCTGAAAAAGGATTCTGAATAAAAGTCATAACCATGTTGATGGATCTACAGAGAAACATGCAAGAGCTAGGGGAGGAAGTGAGGAAAGACAATGCAGAAATGAGACAAGCCATTGATGGGCTTATGAGCAGACTGGATGAGGTGCAAGAGAGTGTTAATGGAATAGAAATCAGAGACCAGGAATACAGAGAAGCTGAGGCAGAGAGAGATAAAACGATCTCTAGGAATGAAAGAATATTAAGAGAACTGTGTGACCAATCCAAATGGAACAATATTCGCATTATAGGAGTACCAGAAGAAGAAGAGAGAGAAAAAGGGATAGAAAGTGTCTTTGAAGAAATAATTGCTGAAAACTTCCCCAAGCTGGGGAAGGAAATAGTTTCTCAGACCACGGAAGCCCACAGATCTCCCAACACAGGGGACTCAAGGAAGACAACACCAAGACACATAATTATTAAAATGGCAAAGATCAAAAAGACAAGGACAGTATTAAAGGCAGCGAGAGAGAGAAAAAAGATCCCCTACAAAGGAAAACTCATCAGACTATCATCAGACTTCTCAACAGAAACCTTACAGGCCAGAAGAGAATGGCATGATATATTTAACGTTATGAAACAGAAGGGCCTTGAACCAAGAATACTGTATCCAGCATGATTATCATTTAACTTTGAGGGAGGGATTAAACAATTCCCAGACAAGCGAAAGCTGAGGGTGTTTGACCTCTACAGGATATCTTAAAGGGACTGCTCTAGATGGAAGCACACCTAAGGCAAAAAGATGTCACCAGAGAAAATAAAATCATAGCAAAGAAAGCAGACCATCCAAATACTAACTAAAGGAAAAAGTAAAATCAATTATCCACAAAAACAGTCAAAGGAAATGTAAAAGAGTACAGAATAAACCACCTAGTATATAAAGAATGGAGGAGGAAGAATAAGAAGGGAGAGAAATAAAGAATCATCAGACTGTGTTTATAATAGCTTAACAAGAGAGTTAAGTTAGACTGTTAGATAGTAAAGAAGCTATGCATGAACCTTTGGTAACCACAAATCTAAAGCCAGCAATGGCAATAAGTACATATCTATCGATAATCACCCTAAATGTAAATGGACAGAACGCACCAATCAAAAGACACAGAGTAAGAGAATGGATAAAAAAGCAAGACCCATCTATATGCTGTTTACAAGAGACTCACCTCAAACCCAAAGATATACACAGACTAAAGGTGAAGGGATGGAAAAAGATATTTCATGCAAACAAGGAGAAAAAAGTAGGTGTTACAGTACTTGTATCAGACAAAATAGACTTCAAAACGAGGAAAGTAGCAAGAGATAAAGAAGGACATTACATAATGATAAAGGGGTCAGTCCAACAAGAGGATATAACCATTATAAATATATATGCACCAAACACAGGAGCGCCGACATATGTGAAACAAATACTAACAGAATTAAAGGAGGAAATAGAAAGGAATGCATTCATCTTAGGAGACTTCAACACACCACTCACTCCAAAAGACAGATCAACCAGACAGAAAATAAGTAAAGACACAGAGGCACTGAACAACACACTACAACAGGTGGACCTAATAGACATCTACAGAACTCTACACCCCAAAGCAGCAGGATACACATTCTTCTCAAGTGCACATGGACATTTTCCAGAATAGACCACATACTAAGCCACAAAAAGAACCTCAGTAAATTTAAAAATATTGAAATTCTACCAACCAACTTCTCGGATCATAAAGGTATTAAACTAGAATTAAACTTTAGAAAGAAAAAAAGGCTCACAAATACATGGAGACTTAACAACATTCTCCTAATTATTCAATGGATAAATGACCAAATTAAAACAGAGATCAAACAATATATGAAGACAAATGACAACAACAGCACAAAGCTGCAACTTCTGTGGGACGCAGCAAAGGCAGTTCTAAGAGGAAAGTATATTGCAATCCAGCCTACTTAAAGAAGGAAGAACAATCCCAAATGAATAGTCTAAAGACACAATTATTGGAAAAAGAAGAATAAATGAGGCCCAAAGTCACCAGAAGGAGGGACATAATAAAGATTAGAGAAGAAATAAGTAAAACTGAGAAGAATAAAACAATAGAAAAAAATCAATGAAACCAAGAACTGGTTCTTTGAAAAAATAAACAAAATAGATAAACCCCTAGCCAGACTTCTTAAGAGAAAAAGAGAATCTACACACATAAACAGAATCAAATGAGAAAGGAAAAAACACAATGGACCCCACAGAAATACAAAGAATTATAAGAGAATACTATGAAAATCTGTATGCTAACAAGCTGGAAAACCTAGAAGAAATGGACAACTTCTTAGAAACATACAACCTTCCAAGACTGACCAAGCAAGAAACAGAAAACCTAAACCGACTAATTGCCAGCAACGAAATCGAATCGGTAATCAAAAAACTACCTAAGAACAAAACCGCCGGACCAGATGGATCCACCTATGAATTTTACCAGACATATACAGAAGAAACAATACCCAATCTCCTTAAAGTTTTCCAACAAATAGAAGAGGAGGGAATACTTCCAAACTCATTCTATGAAGCCAGCATCACTCTAATACCAAAACCAGGCAAAGACACCACCAAAAGAGAAAATTACAGACCAATATCCCTGATGACCATAGATGCAAAAATACTCAACAAAATATTACCAAACGGAATTCAAAAATACATCAAGAGGATCATACAGCATGATCAAGTGGGATTCATCTCAGGGATGCAAGGATGGTACAACATTTGAAAATCCATCAACATCATCCACTACATCAACAAAAAGAACAAAAACCACATGATCATCTCCATACATGCTGAAAAAGCATTTGACAAAATTCAGCATCCATTCATGATATAAACTCTCAACAAAATGGGTATAGAGGGCAAGTACCTCAACATCATAAAGGCCATATATGACAAACCCACAGCTAACATCATACTTAACAGCGAGAAGCTGAAAGCTTTTCTTCTAAGATTGGGAACAAGACAGGGATGCCCATTCTCTCTACTGTTATTCAACATAGTACTGGAGGTCCTAGCCACGGCAATCAGACAAAACAAAGAAATACAAGGCATCCAGATTGGTAAAGAAGAAGTCAAATTATCACTATTTGCAGATGACATGATATTGTACATAAAAAAACCTAAAGACTCCACTCCAAAACTACTAGAACTAATATCTGAATTCAGCAAAGTTGCAGGATACAAAATTAACACACAGAAATCTGTTCCTTTCCCATACATTTAACGATGAGCTAACAGAGAAATCAGGAAAACAATTCTATTCACAATTGAATCAAAAAGAATAAAATAACCTAGGAATAAACCTAACGAAGGAAGTGAAAGACCTATACCCTGAAAAGTACAAGACACTCTTAAGAGAAATTAAAGAGGACACTAACAAATGGAAATTCATCCCATCCTCTTGGCTAGGAAAAATAAATATTGTCAAAATGGCTATACTACCTAAAGCAATCTACAGATTCAACGCAATCCCTATCAAAATACCAACAGCATTCTTCAGTGAACTGGAACAAATCATTCTAAAATTCATATGGAACCACAAAAGACCCCGAATACCCCAAGGAATCCTGAGAAGGGGGAATAAAATGGGGAATTATGCTCCCAGACTTCAAGCTCTACTACGAAGCTACAGTAATCAAGACAATTTGGTACTGGCACAAGAACAGACCCACAGACCAGTGGAACAGAATAGAAAATCCAGACATTAACCCAAAAATATATGGTCAATTAATATATGATAAAGGAGCCTTGGATATACAATGGGGAGATGACAGCCTCTTCAGCAGCTGGTGTTGGAAAAACTGGACAGCTACATGTAAGAGAATGAAACTGGACTACTGTCTAACCCCATATACAAAAGTAAACTCAAAATGGATCAAAGACCTGAATGTAAGTCATGAAACCATAAAACTCTTAGAAAGAAACATAGGCAAAAATCTCTTGGACATTAACATGAGTGACTTCTTCATGAACATATCTCCCCAGGCAAGGAAAACAAAAGCA
>JAVSCE010012657.1:0-31323 GCA_032199065.1 Smutsia gigantea
CTTGGGTAGTTTTTTCATTACCGATTCAATTCCTTTGCTGCTTATTGGTCTGTTTAGTTTTTCTGTTTCTTGTTTGGTCAGTTTGGGAAGGTTGTATTTTTCTAATAAATTGTCCATTTCTTCTAGGTTTTCCAGCCTTGTTAGCATATAGATTCTCATAATATACTCTTATAATTCTTTGTATTTCTGTGGGGCCTGTTGTTATTTTTCCTTTCTCATTTCTGATTCTGTTTATGTATGTAGATTCTCTTTTCCTCTTAATAAGTCTGGCTAGGGGTTTATCTGTTTTGTTTATTTCTTCAAAGTGCCAACTCTTGGTTTCATTGATTTTTTTCTATTGTTTTATTCTTCTCAATTTTCTTTATTTCTTCTCTGATCTTCATTACATCCTTCCTTCTGGTGTCTTTGGGTCACATTTGTCCTTCTTTTTCCAGTTTCAGGAATTGTGTCTTTAAACTATTCACTTGAGAATGTTCTTCCTTCTTTAAAGAGGCCTTGATTGCAATATACTTTCCTCTTAGAAATGCCTTTGCTGTGTCCCACAGTACTTGTGGCTTTGTGTTGCTGTCATTAGTCTCCATACATTCTTTGGTTTCTGTTTTGATTTAGTCGTTAACCCATTGATTAATTAGGAGAATGTTGTTAAGTCTCCATGTATTTGTGAGCCATTCTGATTTCTTTGCAAAATTTACTTCTAGTTTTATACCTTTGTGATCAGAGAAGTTGGTTGGTAGAATTTCAATATTTTTGACTTTACTGAGGTTCTTTTTGTGGCCAATATGTGGTCTATTCTGGAAAATGTTCCATGTGCACTTGCAAAGAATGTGTATCTTGTTGCTTTACGGTGTAGAGTTCTGTAGATGTCTGTTAGGTCCATCTGTTCTAGTGTTTTGGTCAGTGCCTCTGTGTCTTTACTTATTTTCTGTCTGATTGATATGTCCTTTGGGGTGAGTGGTGTGTTGAAGTCACCTAAAATGAATGCATTGCTGTCTATTTCCTCCTTTATTTCTGTTAATATTTCTTTCACGTATGTCGGCGCTCCCGTGTTGGGTGCATATAAATGTATAATGGTTATATCTTCTTGTTGGACAGACCCCTTTATCATAATGTAATGTCCTTCTTTATCTCTTGCTACTTTCTTTCTTTTGAAGTCTATTGGGTCTGATACAAGTACTTCAACACCTGCTTTTTTCTCCTTGTTGTTTATATGAAATAGCTTTTTCCATCCCTGTACTTTTAATCTGTTTATGTCTTTGGGTATGAGGTGAGTTTCTTGCAGTCAGCCTATAGATGGATCTTGCCTTTTATCCATTCTGTTACTCTGTGCCTTTTGACTGGTGCATTCAGTCCATTTACATTTAGGGTGATTATCAATAGATATGTACTTATGCCATTGCTGGCTTTAGATTCGTGGTTACCAAAGGTTCAAGGGTTGCTTCTTTACTATCTAACAATCTAACAACTTTCTTGTTAAGTTATTGTAAACACAGTCTGATGTTTCTTTATTTCTCTCCCTTCTTATTCTTCCTCCTCCAATCTTTATATACTAGGTTTTTTATTCTTTGCCTTTATTTAGTATTTGGATTGTGCTCTTTCTTTGCTATGATTTTATTTTTTCTGGTGACATCTTTTTAGCCTTAGGAGTGCGTCCCTCTAGAGCAGTTCCCTTAAGATGTCCTGCAGAGTTGGTTTATGGGAGGCAAATTCTCTCAGCTTTCACTTTTCTGGAAATTGTTTAATTCCTTCGTCACATTTAAATGATAATCGTGCTGGATACAATATTCTAGTTTCGACGCCCTTCTGTTTCATTACATTATATATATCATGCAATTCTCTTCTGGCGTGTGGGGTTTCTGTTGAGAAGTCTGATGATAGTCTGATGGGTTCTCCTTTTTAAGTGATCTTTTATCTCTCCCTAGCTGCTTTTAATACTCTGTCCTTATCTTTGATCTTTGCCATTTTAATTATTATGTGTCTCGGTTTTGTCTTCCTTGGGTCCCTTGTGTTGAGAGTTCTGTGGGCTTCCATGGACTGTGAGACTATTTCCTTCCCCAGCATGGGGAAGTTTTCAGCAATTATTTCTTCAAAGACACTTTCTATCCCTTTTTCTCTGTCTTCTTCCTCTTGTACTCCTATAATGCGAATATTTTTGTGTTTGGATTGGTCGCACAGTTCTCTAAATATTCTTTCATTCCTAGAGATCCTTTTATCTCTGTCTGCCTCAGCTTCTCTGTATTCCTGTTCTCTGATTTCTGTTGCATTAAGAGTCTCTAGGATTAAAGATGGCGGCATGAGAGGTGAGACAGAGGCTTCCTCCTAAAACCTCATATAATATGAAAATAAAGCTACTTCAACTACTCTTGAAAGGCCAACGGGTAAGAGGATGGCAACAAACTGCATACACCTGGAGACAAGAGCAGCCCTCACAGAAAAGGGTAACGTACTAAAGCTGTGGTCCTGCGGGATCCATGCCCTTACCCCACCCAAGCCCACTGGTGGGAGGAACAGGAACAGAGCAGGGAGGGGGTGGAGATCTAGGACTGCTGAATACCTAACTCTGGAGATCTGCTCTGGGAGCACAAACCTACATTTCATGGTGCTTGCATGATACTCTTGTAATTAGGGGGTTGGAAAGCTAAGACAGGCAGAATTCCTGGAGAGACTAACAATCCAGCTGATTGTGAAAGCAGGGATCCATACCCAGCTGCTCAGGCACAAAAGAAAGGTGGGCAGTCTGAGAGAATTCCTAACAAAGAAGCCCTTACCAAGAGAGCTGCTAAAGAGGCAAGGAGTGCTCGGAGCTTACTGCTCAGGAGAAAGGACAGGCAGACAAAATTGTCCGGAGGCACTCTGCCAAGCAGCTTGGGAGCTTTCATGATCTTCAGGTGATCCAGCTCCCTGGCTGCCTATACAGTTCCAAGAACCCCTTCTGTGACAGGCAGACTTGTGCACCTTTCTTTTTGCCAGCCCCACCAGGCTTGCAAACCTGGAAATCCTTCCCTGGTGTTAGGCCAGCCAGAGGGAAGATCTGTCTATAGCAACTAAAAATGCAAAGCACAGAGGCTTATACCTGTGTGCTCAGACCACTGGTCCAGACAGTGGAGATAGGCATAGCAGCCAGGAATCAGCAAACAGTGCTTTCCTCCCTGGAGTCACCAATTCCACTCCCCTACAATCCCCGCATTGCTTCAGGGGCTGAGCATCTCCAGAGAGTTCACCTTCTGGGAACTAGAGGGCGCCATACACAAATATGAAACGCTAGAGGAACCTGGTCCACAGTAAAATTATGAACACACCAGAGAAAGATTTAAATGATATGGACCTTAAGACTCTCCCTGAAACGGAGTTCAAAATAAAAAACATTCACATGCTCATGGAGGTATGGAAAGATATTCAAGAACTCAGAAATGAATTCCGTTCAGAGATCCAATCTTTAAAGAACACAGTCGACGGTATTAAAAGAATATTGGATACGGTGGAGGAGACAATAAATGAAATAGAAACTAGAGAAGAGGAATACAAAGAAGCTGAGGCACTGAGAGAAAAAAGGATCTCTAAGAATGAAAGAATATTGAGAGAAATGTGTGACCAAGCCAAACAGAACAATATTCGCATTATAGGGGAACCAGAGGAAGAAGAGAGAGAAAAAGTAATAGAAAAAGTCTTTGAGGAGGTGATTGCTGAAAACTTCCCAAATCTGCGGAAGGAAATAGTCTCCCAGGCGATGGAGGTGCACAGATCAAAGGAAGACAACAGCAAGACATATAGTAATTAAAATGGCAAAGATTAAGGATAAGGACAGAAAATTAAAAGCAGCCAGAGAGAGAAATAGGATCACATACAAAGGAAAACCCATCAGGCTATCATCAGACTTCTCAGCAGAAAGCTTACAGGACAGAAGGGAGGGGCATGAGGTAATTAATGCAAAGACACAGAAGGGACCTGAACCAAGATTACTTTATCCAGCAAGATTATCATTTAAATTTGAAGGAGGGTTTAAACAATTCCCAGATAAGAAAAAGCTGAGAGAATTTGCCTCCCACAAACCATCCCTACAGTGTATTTTGCAGGGACGGCTCTAGATGAAAGTGTTCCTACAGATTAATAGCGGTCACGAGAGGCAATAAAACCACAGTAAAGAAAATAGAACAGCTAAATACTAAGAAAATGCAAAATTAAATTAACTAGTCCCAAAGTCAATCAAGGGATAGACAAACAGTACAGAATAGGATACCTAACACATAAAGAATTGAATAGAAAGGAAAAAGGAGGAAACAAACAAACAAACAAAGAACCTTTAGATTGGGTTTGTAATAGCATATTAAGTTAGTTAGACTTTTAGATAGAAGGAAAGTTAACCTTGAACATTTGGTAACCACGAATCAGAAGACTGCAATGCCAATAAGTATATACCTATTCATAATCACGCTTAATGTAAATAAACTGAATGCACCAGTCAAAAGACATAGAGTCACTGAATGGATAAAAAATCAAGACCCATCTATATGCTGCCTTCAAGAGACTCACTTTAAACACAGAGACATACACAGACTAAAAGTGAAGGGATCGAAAAAGATATTTCATGCAAAGAACAAGGAGAAAAAAGCAGGTGTTGCAGTACTTGTATCAGACAAAATAGACTTCAAAACGAAAGAGGTAGCAAGAGATAAAGAACGACATTACATAATGATAAAGGGGTCAGCTCAACAAGAAGAAACAACCATTATAAATAAATATGCACCCAACACAGGAGCGCCAGCATATGTGAAACAAATACTAACAGAATTAAAGGAGGAAATAGACAGCAATGCATTCATTTTAGGGTACTTCAACACACCACTCACTCCAAAGGACAGATCAACCAGACAGAAAATAAGACACAGAGGCACTGAACAACACACTAAAACAGATGGACCTAACAGATATCTACAGAACTCTGCACCCAAAAGCAGCAGGATACACAATTTTCTCTGCTGCACATGGAACATTTTCCAGAATAGACCACATACTAGGCCACAAAAAGAACCTCAGTAAAGTCGAAAATACTGAAATTCTACCAAATTCTCAGATCATAAAGGTATAAAACTAGAAAAAATTTTCAGAAAGAAATCAAAAACGCTCACAAATACATGGAGACTTAACAACATTCTCCTACTAATCAATGGGTTAATAATGAAATCAAAACACAAATGAAAGAATATAGGAGACTAATGATAACAACACAAAGCCACAACTTCTATGGGACACAGCAAAGGCAGTTCTAAGAGTAAAGTGTATTGAAATCCAGGCCTATCTAAAGAAAGAAGAACATTCCCAAATGAATAGTGTAAAGACACAATTACTGAAATTGGAAAAAGAAGAACAAATGAGGCCCAAAGTCACCAGAAGTAGGGACATAATAAAGATTAGGGAAGAAATAAATAAAATTGAGAAGAATAAAACAATAGAAAAAATCAACGAAACCAAGAGCTGGTCCTTGAAAAAATAAACAAAATAGGTAAACCCCTACCCAGACTCATTAAGAGAAAAAGAGAATCTACATACATAAACAGAATCAGAAATGAGAAAGGAAAAATCACGACGGACTCCACAGAATGCAAAGAATTATAAGAGAATATTATGAGAATCTATACGTTAACAAGCTGGAAAATATAGAAGAAATGCACGATTTCTAGAAAAATACAACCTTACAAGACTAACCAAGCAAGAAAAAGAAAAAATAAACAGACCAATCATGAGCAATAAATTTGAATCGGTAATCAAAAAACTACCCAAGAACAAAACCCCAGAACCAGGTGGATCACCTCTGAATTCTACCAGACATATAGAGAAGAAATAACACCCATTCTCCTTAAAGTTTTTCAAAAAATAGAAGAGGAGGGAATACCTCCAAACTCATTCTATGAAGCCAGAATCACTCTAATACGAAAACCTGGCAAAGACTTCACCAAAAAAGAAAATTACAGACCAATATCCCTGATGAACGAAGATGCAAAAATACTCAACAAAATATTAGCAAACTGAATCCAAAAATACATCAAGAGGATCATACACCATGATCAAGTGGGATTCATCCCAGGGATGCAAGGATGGTACAACATTCAAAAATCCACCAGCATCATCCACCACATCAACAAAAAGAAGAACAAGAACCACATGATCATCTCCATAGATGCTGAAAAAGCATTTGGCAAAATTCAGCATCCATTCATGATTAAAACTCTCAACAAAATGGGTATAGATGGCAAGTACCTCAACATCATAAAGGCCATATATGACAAACCCACAGCTAACATCATACTTAACAGCGAGAAGCTGAAAACTTTTCATGTAAGATCGCGAACAAGACAAGGATGCCCACTCTCTCCACTGTTATTTAACATAGTACTGGAGGTCCTAGCCACGGCAATCAGACAAAACAAAGACATACAAGGCATCCAGATTGGTAAAGAAGAAGTCAAATTGTCACTATTTGCAGATGACATGATATTGTACATAAAAAACCCTAAAGACTCCACTCCAAAACTACTAGAACTAATATATGAATTCAGCAAAGTTGCAGGATACAAAATTAACACACAGAAATCTGTTGCTTTCCTATACACTAATGACGAACTAACAGAAAGAGAAATCAGAAAACAATTCCATTCACAATTGCATCAAAAAGAATAAAATACCTAGGAATAAACCTAACGAAGGAAGTGAAAGACCTGTACTCTGAAAACTACAAGACACTCCTAAGAGAAATTAAAGAGGACACTAACAAATGCAAATGCATCCCATGCTCTTGCCTAGGAAGAATAAATATTGTCAAAATGGCTATACTACCTAAAGCAATCTACAGATTCAACCCAATCCCTATCAAACTACCAACAACTTTCTTCAATGAAATGGAACAAATAATTCTAAAATTCATATGGAACCACAAAAGACCCTGAATAGCCAAAGCAATCCTGAGAAGGAGGAATAAAACAGGGGGAATTACGCTCCCTGACTTCAAGCTCTACTACAAAGCCACAGTAATCAAGGTAATTTGGTATTGCCACAAAAACAGACCCACAGACCAGTGGAACAGAATAGAAAATCCAAACATTAATCCAAACATATACAGTCAATTAATATTTGATAAAGGTGCCTGGATATGCAATGGGGAGATGACAGCCTCTTCAGCAGCTGGTGTTGGAAAAACTGGACAGCTACATGGAAGAGAATGAAACTGGACTACTGTCTAACCCCATGTACAAAGGTAAACTCAAGTTGGATCAAAGACCTGAATGTAAGTCATGAAAACATAAAACTCTTAGAAAAAAACATAGCAAAATTATCTTGGACATAAACATGAGTGACTTCTTCATGAACATATCTGCCCGGGCAAGGGAAACAAAAGCAGAAATGAACAAGTGGGACTATATGAAGCTGAAAAGCTTCTGTACAGTAAAGGACACCATCAGTAGAACAAAAAGACATCCTACAGTATGGGAGAATATATTCATAAATGACGTATCCGATAAGGGGTAGACATCCAAAATATATAAAGAACTCATGCACCTTAACAAACCAAAAGCAAATAATCCAATTAAGAAATTGGCAGAGGACATGAATAGACACTTCTCTAAAGAAGAAATTCAGATGGCCAACAGGCACATGAAAAGATGCTCCACATCGTAATCATCAGAGAAATGCAGATTAAAATCACAATGAGATATCACCTCACACCAATGAGGATGGCTAACATCCAAAACACAAACAACAACAAATGTTGGCGAGGATGTGGAGAAAAGGGAACCCTCCTACACTGCTGGTGGGACTGCAAATTAGTTCAACCATTGTGGAAAGCAGTATGGAGTTTCCTCATAAAACTCAAAATAGAAATACCATTTGAACCAGGAATTCCACTCCTAGGAATTTAACCTAAGAATGCAGCAGCCCTGTCTGAAAAAGACAGATGCACCCCTATGTTTATTGCAGCACTATTTACAATAGCCAAGAAATGGAAGCAACCTAAGTGTCCATCAGTAGATGAATGGATAAAGATGTGCTACATATACATAATTTTATTATTCAGCCATAAGAAGAAAACAAATCCTACCATTTGCAACAACATGGATGGAGCTAGAGGGTATTATGCTCAGTAAAAGAAGCCAAGCTGAAAAAGGCAAGTATCAAATGATTTTACTCATATGTGGAGTATAACAACAAAGAAAAAAACTGAAGGAACAAAGCAGCTGCAGACTCACAGTTCCCAAGAACGCACTAATAGTCACCAAAGGGAAAGGGACTGGGGAAGATGGGTGGGAAGGGAGGGAAAAGAGGGAACAGGGGGCATTATGATAAGCTGATGTAATATTAGGGTGGCATGGGGAGGGCTGTACAACTCAGAGAAGAGAAGTAGTGATTCTATAGCATCTCACTACGCTGATGGACAGTGACTGTAATGGGGTTGGTGGGGGGGGGACTTGATGAAGGGGGTAGTTTAATAATCATAATATTGCACATGTAATTGTAGATTAATGATCCAAAATAAATTATAAAAAAAAGAATACTTAGGAGAAGGTAATAAAAGAATAAATAATTAAAAAAAAAAGAACATATGGGATGTGAACAATTTCCAGGGATGTGTTGTTTTAATTTGTCTGGTTTTTCGCATACTATTCAAGATCAAATAGACAACATTCACCATGTTATTGATAAGTTTTCACAAATGCCTGGATTGTTAAATTGGTTTTCTTTGTTTCATTGTATATGGCCTATAATTGTAGGTCTAATACTGTTATTCATTTGTATTCCTGTTCTCCTAATGTGTGTGCAGAAGGCAGTTGTTGTTCTTTTAAAGCCAATACAAGCATATGCTACTTTTCAAGAATTAACTTCAAGAAATAAGTGATTCCTTTTAAACAACTTTGTGAAATCATATACTGATTCCCCACCTGCATTTGCTGCAAGAAAATAATCATGTATATTGTGATTTTATCCAGAATTATAGCTGCTGGCTGTCTTTTCATATTTTATCTCCCCGTTTGGTCCCAGTAGATGGCTGGTTAGCCAGAGATGGGTAAGATTCCTCATGGGAGGAACAACCTAAGACAGGCACCATCACAAGGGACCTCAGGTGAGCAACGTGGGGGCCAACTGAGGTGAGGCATGGAACCTCAGCCCTCCAGACGAGAGAGACATTGCCTGTGACAAGCTATGTCACAGGCCGAGCCCAGCTAATCATTATTCTGGTACCTTCCACAAATATATGCATATGCATTTGCATCAGTTAAAACAAAAAAGGGGGAAATGTGGGATTCACTTATAATTTAAGTATAAAAATCATATGAATAATCGTAATTGACTTGATTGATTATAGTAACTGAATTAGTTTCTGTGATATGACTGCCTTTGCATTGTTCACCTTGTGAGAACTTGTTCACTATGTTCCTTGCATTGTTCACCTTGTGGGAGCTTGTTCGCTGTATTGGAACTTGTTCGTTATGCTCCAACACATTGGAGACTGTTGAGAATTAAGCTTGGAGTTGATTAATGATAGTGTATTGAGTTCCCTATGCAGAATTCTATTTTTGTTAGCAACCATTTGATCAATAAAAGTGAGAGGTGCTCTCTCAGCATCACTCTTGACCTGTTACAAAAAATAAAAAAAAAAGTCTCTTGCATCTCATCCACTCTGCTGCTAAGTCCGTCGATGGCTTGTCTCATTTCTGTAGTCTTTCCTGACTTCCCTCACTTCCTCCCTCAGCTCTTGCATATTTCTCTGTAGATCCATCAGCATGGTTATGACTTTTATTCTGAATTTTTTCAGGAAGATTGTGCATTTCCATCCCTTCAGGCTCCCTCTCTTGTGTTGTCTGGGTGAGCTTTGTACCATATTCTTCTGTCTTTTCATGGCAATAGAAGTGGTCGCTGGCAGGTGCCACATATGTCAGCTGGGCTCTTTAAGACTTAAAAAAAAAGGAAGAGAAAGAAAAGAGAAAAAAAGAAGGTAGAGAAAGAAAAGAGAAAAAAATGAAGAAAGAAAAATAAAGAAAAGAAAGGAGAAAAAAAAACCCTCCAGGATTAGATTCTGTAAGGATGCTGTGGGTGGCGCTGTTGCTCCACTATTCGGCAGCCGCCACCGCACCGCTCTGCTGGGCCTTTTGCAGCTCTGGCCGGGGTGGGAACGAATGGGAGGCTATTGTTCCCTTTATGAAGTTTCAGTGCAGCTACTTTTTCCAAGTCGCCAGCTAAGGGGTCCGAAATTCCTCAGAACTCCAGGCCTGCTGGGCTGAGCGTGCTGGGATGATCGTAAGACTGCTGATAAAAGCACATGCTTTATTTTTGTCCCGGAAGCCAGCTCCAAGGACCCGGGCGCGTTTCCAGCTCAAAACCTGCACCTTCTGCCTCTCCAATCTCCGCTACAGCTCACGATGTGTGTCAGCGCTCCCAGCGCAGATCACCAGGGCTGGTTATTTCGCAGCCTGTACTTCCACTCCCTTCAGGCTGTGAATCCTCTCCTCCTGCTGGTGCGCTGGGGTGGGGGAGTGGTCAGGTCCGGCCAGGACGCGGCTCCGTATCTTACCCGCCTTGCGCTGTACCGAGTCCTCTCTGGTGCAGATGCAGGCTGTGCGCTGTCCTGTGTATTCTGGTCTCTCTTTTAGGAATAGTTGTATTTGCTGTATTTTCATAGATATATATGGTTTGGGAGATTTCCGCCGCCCTGCTCATGCCACCATCTTCCCGGAACGTCTAACCACATTGTTTTTATTGGAAACCTTCATAAGAGTGTATATCAATAATGCCTTAATAAAAAAAAAGATAAATACCATATGGTTTCACTTAAATGTGGACTCTGGAAAAAATATGAACAAACAAAAGAGAAATAGATTCACAAATAGAGATTGGTTGGTTGGTTACCATGGACAGGATGGAGGGGGTTAAATAGGTAAAGGGGATAAAGAGGTACAACTTCAAATTATAAAATAAATAATTCATGGGAATGAAAAGTACAATATAGGGAATATAGTTAGTAATGTAATATCTTTGTATCGTGACAGTTGGTAACTATACTTATCATGGTGAGCATTTTGTAATGTATACACTGTTGAATCACTATGTTATACACCCGAATACAATATAATATTATATACCAACTATACTTCCATAAAGAAAAAAGAAAATGTGATATATACACATAATAGAATATTATTGAGCCTCAAACAAGAAGGAAACCATGCCATATGTAATAACATGAATGAACCTAGAGGACATTATGGTAAGTGAAACAAGCCAGTTACAAAAGGACAGATATTGCATGATTCCACTTATTGAGGAATCCAAAATAGACACATGGAAGCAGAGAAGGGGAAAATGGAGAGTTGCTTTTCAATAGGTATAAAGTTTCAGTTACACAAGATGATTAAATTCTAGAGATCTGCTGTATAACAGTGTCTACAGTTAACAATACTGTTATTATACACTTAAAAATGTAAGAAGGTAGACCTCATGTTGAGTTACCACAGTTAAAAAAAATACATAGTAAGAAAGCATTATAGAAGTGTGTTTAAGTGTTAATTAATGATATTTGTATACATATATACATGCTTTATACATATGTGCATATATGCATACACACATGCATAACATTATATAATATATATATATATATATATATATATATATATATATATATATGTATATTACTGCTATAGATTTTGTGTTGTTTTGGTGTCAGCTTCTGAAATTTTGTAATCTTTTATAATTTATTTTCTCATTCTAACTAACTATTCACTTTTGTACCCAAAATTAGTTTACAGTCTAACTGGAAAGTCAGACATATAAACAAATAATTCAAAAGGTTTTTCAGGTCTTAAGATAGAATTATATACAAGGTGTATTGGAAGCACAGATGACAGAGAGTGGTCAGGAAAGGCTTCAAATTGGAAACAGTATTTGCTCAGAATCTTTATGGAGTAAAATGGCAGTGGGGAGAAGGGCATTCCAATTATAAAGAGAAGTTTGTGCAAAGGCATGGACACATGAAACAGCATGGTTCATCCAGGAAACTAATTCAATATGGCTATAGAATACAAATGGAATCTTTCATAAATGAGCCTGGAAAGTTAGGCAGGGACCAGATACTGAAGGCTTTAGGCCCCATCGTAAAGACTGTATTTTATCATTTAAGCAGTGGAATTCATGTTAGAATTTTAAGCAGAAATAACATGATCCCCCCACAATGACAGTGTGACAGATGTATTAGAAAGGCAAATGAGACTATGAGAGAGGCAGATGAGACTACAGGCACTCAAGAAAAAATTAATCTTGATGAAATCGGAAAACTTGACATAAGGTAGTAGAAGTAAGGATGGGAGAAGAGCATGGTCTCAAGGGATATTACAGTACTAGATTGCAGAGGACTTTGTTCCTGATTGGATTAAATGAGACAGAGAAAGGGAAGAGCTAGGATCACTCTTAGGCTTCTGGTTTGGATAAGTAGACTTTGAACCAAAGAGAATTTCAGAAGATGACAAGCATTCACATCTTTCCTACTCCTTCACACCTTGTGAAAGGGCAAAAAGCCCAGTTTCCCAGGTACCCTTTGAAGCAGATCAACTTTATAACAAGCTGCAGTAATGCTGTATAGTGTTATCTCGTCCTTCAGAATATAAGGCCATATCCATGTGTGTGGAACCAACAAACCAAGGCACTCGCATCTGTTTTCTAGGATTGTCTTAACAACCAATGGGATTCATCACATGATGGATTCAGCCACAGCAATTAATATTGATGATGAAGATGGCAAAAATGAGCAGTTTGACCATGCTTGTCATGGATTGGTATGCAGTTCAGGTGTAGACATGGCCTCAATCACACTCTCACATCCTTAGTCATTATTCACTGGAAATTACAAATACATTTATAAGCAAGGAATGAAAAATGCCCACTGTTTGAAGTTGTGTGTCATGTTCAAGTAGATCTGCCTGTGTATAATGTTTTCATACTGGTTGCCTCTTGAAAAAACTAGCTTTGTGGTAGTCTTTACCAGTTCTCACCAACAGTTTTCTCTACAAAGGTCAAAGTATTGCTACAACTACCAACTTCATTCATTTATTTCTTCATTGCTAGAAAAGTATTTTTTTTTAAGTCCTTAACATCAGGGAAATGTGGCTAGCTCACACAACAAGATATCACCCATGGAAACTAAACAATAAAGAGTTAAACAAGAAAACAACAGTATGTGTTAGATAATCTATATGTTAAGTGTCAAATTAGAGCTACAGATAGGAAATACTAGGAGTTTCATAGATGGGAGAAACCCTTGCTAGCTTCAGTGGTTTCAGTAAGTTTCATGGAGGAGGTGGAAATTGCTGTGGGACTTGAATAATGGGAAAGATTTAGGCAGGAATGAAGGATAGTATATGAAATTTTTATGGTATGAATAAAGCACTGGGGAGCAAATAGAATGAAATTGGTATGATTCAGGGAAAATCACACTTGGCTAGTGAACACACAGTAAAAGTAATGAGATACTGCCACCCCGTCATATCACAAATATTTAAGATATTTTGAAGCATCAATAGGATGTTCAAAGGCTTAAATCTGCTTAGCTCTTCAAGGAGAAAGTATCTCAAATCAAAGGCAAGATTCCCAGAGATTTACATCATCATTGTTCACAGAATAAATAAGCCTTTGAAAAAATGATTAGAAACAATTGTTCTCCTTGAATCTTAGAACTCCATTTCCAGAAATAATGGAAATAATATGTCCAAATTTAGACATCTATAAGTGAAGTTTAGTGTATCTTCATATTTCACCAAGTTCCTAACATTTAAAATACCTAGATGTAAAGGAAGGTGTGTGGGCCCCTTTCCCAGAAGAATGTACTATTTTATTTCCTCTACATAATGACCTTTTACTAGCTTCTGTGTTTGTAAACATGACCTTTTCTTAAGGGGCCAGGAAAGCAGAAAAAAGACAAGTTCAAGGAATCAGTTATGCAAGAGGAAAAAGCATACATAGAATATCACTGTACAAACAGGAAATTTGTATATATACATGTGTATACATGCCTGTACATTCCCTTTCCCTGTCTTTTATTTCTGTCTCTCAGTATCACATCCTTTTTTATTTACTTTCTTTAGCTCATTCAATAAATATATATATATATTAAGACTTTGAGTGCATTATACCATATTATGTTACATGTTAAAGAGGGTATGAAAAGAATCCTTACACTTCAGATTGTAAATTAAATTATATTTAACATTTAAATCACAATATAACATAATAGGGAAATGCCAAAATGAGTGCTACTGACAAATTGAAATAATAAGAGTTCAACAGTCCCTCAGAGGAAGGTGATATCACTACGGACTGCGAGTCACGTATGATAGCTTCACCAAAGTAGAACTTCAGCATCTAGCTTCTAAATATGGATTCAGAGGTTCTCATAATCACTTGTGCCTAAGGGTCACATGTGGAACATTTGTTAAAATGCAGATTCTTGGGATCTATCCCAAAAAAAGTCTAATTGAGTAAGTCTAGAGCAAGACCCAGAAGTCTGCATACTTAACAATTCCAGATTATTCCAATGCAGATGTTACTTGGAATACATTTTGTGAAACACCGAGTAACAGCCTGAAGAAAAAATAAGATTTGAATATGTTTGATGGGCATTCCAGATGAAGGATGAAACTGGGATTCCATGGGGGACAGTAAAGTAAGAGAGGTTGCTTGAAGCAAAGTAGTAGGGGGAATGATAGAAGATAAGGCTTAAAAAGGTAGTGGGAAGAAAAATTATTAAGTATCTCAACTCAAACTTCCATGCCAGAAAGTTTACATGTGACCTTTTAAATGAATATTTATCTAGTAGGACCCTTCAGTAAGGGGAATTGACTAAGCTCATCCACGTATTCTTACAATGATGCCAGTAACAAAATAACAAGTCATGGGCTGTAGGGCTCCCAAAGGCTTGTCAGTAGACCAGTGCCTAAGTACAATAAAATTTCATCTGTTTGAGGTAACATTAAAATAATCAAGACAGTGTGCGAGGCTTTATGAAGCCACAATTATTTGCTTTTTGATGTTAAAATGTTTTTTATATTTTTTAAATGTCCTATGCAAAATGAGAAGTAGACAATTGAGCATATGACAAAATGTTCAATATCATTAGCCATTGGGAAATATATAATTAAAATCACTATGAATATATAACTACACACCTATTACAATGGCTAAAATAAAATACAAATAAAAATTTTAAATAGTTAGAATACCAAGTGGTGACAAGGATGTGGGCAAAGTGATACTCTCATGCATTACTGGTGGGAACGCAAACTAGCACAGCCACTGTGGAAAACAGTTTGGTTGTTTCTGATAAAGTAAAACATACACTTACCACACAACACAGCAATTGTGTACTCCTAGGTATTTATGCCACAGAAATGGAAGTTATGTTCACACAAAATCCTGTATATGAAAGTTTATAGTAGATTTATTTTTCACAATCACCAAAACCCAGAAACAAACCAAACATCCTTCATCGTGTGAGTGGATAAACAAACTGTGGTACAGCCATACCAAGGAATACTACTCAGCAAAAGTGGAATAAGCTACTGAGACAAGCAAAATATTAGATGAATCTCAATGGCATTATTATGCTGAAGAAGCCAGTCTCAAAAGGCTTCATGCTGTATTTATGCATTTGCATATCTCTTTATAATATTCTTGAAAAGACAAACTATAGTGACAAGAGATCAGTGATTACTAGGGATCAATGGACTACAAAAAGGTAACAGAAAATAATTTTTTGAATGATGGAACTGTTCTGTATCCTGATCGTTGTGGTAGTTAAATGAATCTATACATGAATTAAAACTCATTGAATGGTACAACTACCTCCCTACCCAAAAGTAAATTTTACTTTAATGTTAATTATAAATTAATGTTATTAATGTTATTAAATTTAAATTATGTTAATGTAAAAATTAAATAGTAGGCATTCATTTATCATTCCCCCAATATTTTGGAAATCCTACTTGTCCAAATGTCTGGTATGTGCAGCAGAGGTCACTGAGGGGCAGATGTCTTAAAAACCTTGTGCACTGGTGCTAGAAAATTCAGTCATGGATCTCTGAATAAGCACCAATAATCTTATCACAACCCTGGGTTCCACATCATTCTTCTGAATACCATACATATGACTTATTCCACAGGCTGATTCTCATATCAATCACTTGTTCAAAAGTAACCAGTCTTCTACTGTCATCAACACCTGAATAAGCTACTTTAGTCTCTGCCATGCTCATATACTCAAATTTTCTCCTCTCTCCTTCAACCTTCAATGAAGATTATAAGGTAAGAGTAAGGGGGCAAAGTTTGTGGGTAGTTTCAGTGGATTCCACAGCACTTTTTTTCCTGGAATCTGAAGAGACCAAGATTTCCTTTCAGTATATCCAAGAAATGAATTATACAAATGTTTCTAAGGATCTCCCAGGTGCCTAGCATCTCCCAAATATTCCTGGGAGTTATATATTTAGTGATAGGGGAACAAACCTCTATTCCTTATTCTCAATGCTTACAAGTCAAGTGGGGGGAAGTGAAGAACCACATTTTTGTTGTTGTTTTCTAACACACGCAGTCCCTTCTCAACTTTTTTTTTCTTTTGGTGACTGATGGAATTAACACAATGACATTAACAGAAATTGAAACTTTCATGAATTGTATTTCCCTTTATCTCTCTGTTTTCAGGAATAATTGCTTATTTAAAAACTGTTTACTTGGAAACCTCTTTGTTGAGCCTGTCCATTATTAAACCAGACCATGTTTGTATTTCACAAACCTTGACTCTTGTATTAGTTATCCATTGCTGCTTAACCAGTGACCCCAAAATTTAAGTGTCCTAAAATAACAAACATTTATTATCTCATACAGTTTCTGGGGTCAGAAATACAGGAGCAGCTTTGCTAAGTAGTTATGGCCTTCAGATCTCTCATAAGGTTGTAATCAAGATGCCAGCTGGGGCTGCAGTCATCTGAACAATTAATTGGGGCTGGAGGATTCTTCTAAGGTGGTGCAGTGAACATGGCTATTGGCAGAAGTCCTCAGCGAGGCCTCAATTCTAGGATCACCATAGAATGCTTTAGTACCCTCATAACATAGCATTGGCTTCCTCAAGAACACGTGTCCAAGAGGGAGTAAGGTAGAAGTTTCAATGTTTTTCATAACTTAGCCTAGAAAATCACACTGCATCATTTCTACAATGTCCTACCCACAGGTCAGCCTTCTTCATTGTGGAAAAGAACAAAAAGGATGTTAAAATATCAGAAAATAAGGATAAGTAGGGGCCATCGTTGAGGCCAGCTATCACCACTCCAGACCAAGGAAATAGGTTCATAACTTCTCAAGCTAATATATTTGATCAAGGCCAAAGGCTAATCAATTAACCCTGGCAAAATCAGGTTAGCAGAAACTATATCCAAGATTGCTAATTATTATTTCTATTTAGGATGTCAAGTATTTGACAGATTAAGCCTTGTACAAGTAAGGCTGAAGCTATCATTAGGCACTTGAAGACAAAAGCACATCAAATAGAAAAAGGAATAAGTATCCTGAAAATCCACAAATGAACAGAGAGAATTTCACTGGTTTTCCAATTAGCAAAATGTATTAAAAATGTAACCAAAAATCAGACAGATCTCTGGGTTAAAAAGACCATCACAAAAACCAACTGCAACAATACTAGATGTGAAATGTTATCCACAATTAAACTACCACATAAGGAAAGACTGTTTCAAAATAAAGATGTAATTGAAAATGTTTTTTCCTGTTCAACTGTGTTTGAACTAGAGGAACCATAATATATGAACATGCTTGAATATATCTGGAGTTTCATGGAGAATAACTATAGTTGACTACACTCTGAATGCTATTTTATGAGTCCTATGAAAAGCCAAGCTTTTGAGGTTACCAACTGTTGATAATTACTTATTTTCCTTTCCCTCACTTCCTTCTTCTCAACTCATCAAGACTTTAATTACACTTTCCATGAGAATCAAATTTAAGCCTGAAGAGGAGAAATGTATTTATGCTGAGGTCACTCCTGGGAAACAATGAATGGGAACTAAGCTGTAGCTGATGCCAATTAGGTCAGGTGGCAGTGGGGAAGAACCCATCAGTCATCACTACAGCAGGTTTCATCATCCTGATTTCATGCAATTTTATATAGGATTAAAAGAATTGTGCTTGTGGGAATTTGGAGAAAAAAGCAGATGTGAAGAGTCCTGACAAAAATAACTGCAGAGGGAAAACAAATGCAAGTAGTGGCCAAAGTTTGCAGAGATCCAACCTAAAACTCTTGAGAAATGGGGCCATGCATTACAGAATTTGTTCTGCTAGATCTTAGAGTACTGGGCTTGTGGCAGTTTGGTAGGGTGATAAATTGTTTTCCAATGCATCTCAGAGCTGAGTTTTAAGGGACTGGCACACAACATCTAAAAGCCAAGGCACAGAAAACTCACGATGCTTGGCAGCACAACTGCACAGATATTCAAACACCTTGATTTCCTTTTTTTAAAATCACAGTTTAATAATTCTTTACACTAAACTTCACCAAAATCACTGTGTGATTGTACCTCTTGGTTGGTTGGATCCAGACTGTTACAATTCTCTTCTCCCACCTCATAATTTCACTTAGAGTACCAGTCATAATTGCATATTTATATGTGAATCTATTTCTTTTCTTTATGGAGATATAGTTTATATACATTCTCATGTTAGTTTCAAGTATACAACACAGTGATTCACCAGTTACCCATATTATTAAATCCTCACTCCAACTAGTGCAGTTACAATCTGTCAACATAGACAGATGTGGCAGAATCATTGTCTATATTATCCATACTGCACTTCCATCCCCGAGAAGAAATTATAATATGATTCAGAGTTTTTCAAGCTCCTTGATTTCTACTAGAAAATGCACACAACAGGAGGGGGCTTAAGATGGTGGCATGAGTAGGGTGGCAGAAATTTCCTCCCAAAACCATTCATATTTTTGAAAATACAACAAATACAACTACGCCCAAAAGAGAGACCAGAAGATAAAGTACAACAGCCAGGTGACATCTACATCTGCAAGAACTCAGCACCTCACGAAAATGGTAACATATGAAGCCATGACCTGGCAGGACCCGAGCACTGCTGCCACCCCAGCTCACTGGCAGGAGAAAAAGAATCAGAGTGGGAGGGAGTGGAAGCACAGGACTCCTAAATAACCAGCCCTAGTAATCTGCACTGGGAGCACAGACACACATTGAACAGTGTACTGGATATTAGAGAAACAGAAAAGTAAAATCCGAGGAGACTGGGAGCAGGCCGGCACAGCCGGCTCCCCTGGGACAAAAGAAAATCAGGCACTTTTTGAAAGTCTTAAAGGGACAAGGGCCCAACAGCTGAACAAAATCGTACCATCACACTCAGCCCAGCAGGTGGGGAATCTAAAGGAACTTGGGGCATCCTAACCCCCTGCTGGGTAAAGCAGCCCTGAAGCACCTCACAACCATAAGCAGCCTGCCATTCATTCCCCCTGCTGCTGCAAACAGACCAGCTGAACGGCCACAGCTGCAGAGCAGCCAGAGAGTGGCTGCGCCCATGGCAACAACACAGAGTCTCCTCCCAGAGCGCAGCTAACTGGGATGAGCAGTGGAAGCTGGAGCAAGGTCCGGAAGTTGTGAAGGGACCCATCCTGGCAGTGGAACGCACCAGGAGTGGCTGCCATCTCCCACACTGCTCTAGGCTAGCCTGAGGGCCGCCCTGCCCATGGAAGCTAAGGGGATTATCCCAGAGACTGCCTCCCAGTGTGTGGGTAACTGGCACAGGCTGGGGAAGCCAGAGCAAGGTCCAAAAGCGTGAAGGGGCAGATCCTTGCAGTAAAATGCACCAGGTGTGGCTGCCACACCCCACAGTGCTCTAGGCTAGCCTGAGGGTAGCCCTGCCCACAGCAGCTAAAGGGATTATCTCAGACACTGGCTCCCGGTGTGCGGGTAACCAGCACAGGCTGCAAAGGGCAAGTTGAACAACAAGCAGGAAGAGACTTTGATCTCCCAGCTGACAAACGACCCACCTGCCTGTGACCAATTCTACTGCCACGAAAAGACAGAAGAATCTGGTTCAGTCAAAAATCACTCAGACAACTCCAGAGAGAGGGCATGGTGGGATAGATTTAAACAATCTTCCTGAAAAAGAATTCAAAACAAAAGTCATAACCATGCTGATGGACCTACAGACAAATATGCAAGAGCTAAGGGATGAAGTCAGGAGGGAGATTACAGAAATGAAAAAATTGATTGATGGGCTTAAGAGCAGAAAGGACGAAGTTCAAAAGACTGTTAATGGAATACAAAATAGAAAACAGGAGTACAGAGAAGCTGAGGCAGAGAGAGATAAAGGGATCTATAAGAAAGAAAGTATATTAAAATAACTGTGTGACCAATATAAATGAAACAATATTCACATTATACGGGTACCAGAAGAAGAAATTTTTCTTAAGGAACAGTTCTTCCACTGAGCATTGTGACTTCTAGCCCCTGACCCTGACGGTAGAGATCAGGCCCTGAAGTGAAGGGCTTGTACTTACTGAACACTGACTTATGCCCAAGAACTAATCCCAAGAACAGTGGTTTCCTAGCAGGTAAAATGCCTTTTTGTGGGGAGAAAGATCACTGGGGAAAATAAATGCCAACTCACAAAGCTGCTTGCAAAAGAGAAAAGACATTGAGACCTTGCTGGGTGGGAGGTGGCAGTGGTGAGCTAGACTAAATGACATACACTAAGATCTCCAACTGGGAAAGATGTTCATGTCATAAGAATCAGAGCAAAGGAGTTCAACCATTGTGGAAAGCAGTATGGAGGTTGCTCAAAAAACTCAAAAAAGAAATACCATTTGACCCAGGATTCCCACTCCTAGGAATTTACCCTAAGAATGCAGCAGCCCAGTTTGAAAAAGACAGATGAACCCCTATGTTTATCACAGCACTATTTACAATAGCCAAGAAATGAAAGTAACCTACATGTCCATCAGTAGATAAATGGATAAAGAAGATGTGGTACATATACACAATGGAATATTATTCAGCCATAAGAAGAAAATAAATCCTGCCATTTGCTGCAACATGGATGGAGCTAGAGGGTATTATGCTCAGTGAAATAAGCCAAGCCAAAAAAGACAAGTACCAAATGATTTCACTCATATGTGGAGTATAAGAACTAAGAAAAAAACTGAATGAACAAAACAGCAGCAGACTCACAGAACCCAAGAATGGACTAACAGTTACCAAAGGGAAAGGGACTGGGGAGGATGGGTGGGAAGGGAGGGACAAGGGGGAAAAAGGGCCATTACGATTAGCAGACATAATGTGGACAGTGAGACACAGGGAGGTCTGTACAACACAGAGAAGACAAGTAGTGATTCTATAGCATCTCACTACACTGATGGACAATGACTGTAATGGGGTATGTGGTGGGGACCTGATAATGTGGGGAGTCTAGTAACCATAATGTTGCACATGTAATTGTAGATTAATGATACAAAAAAAAAAACTGAGTTGAAGATGGTCCCTGTCAAAAAAGAAAAAAAAGAAAATCTACACAACAGCAGAGTTAGAAAAGCTCCCTTATTTACCATCACTTATATCAAAGGGGTAATCAAAAGTACATTTGGATTTTTTAGAAGTCAGAAAATAGCGATACCAATCAATAAGGTTTTTTTCTTTGAGTCTATCTTTCAAAGAAATGAGAATATGTTGTTTTCTTATCCTCTCTTCAAATTTGCCATCTCACTTGGGTCAAAATTGGGCCAGAGATCTGTTCTTGATGACTAAGAACCATAAAAAGCTAGGTTAAAAATTTGCTATAAAACATATATTTCTTTCTAAGTTATATGTTACTTCTCTGCCACTGCCTTTTAAGGGTATTGTGTCATTTATACTCTGTTTCATTTTAATGAAGTCTCTCTAATCTCAGTCCACATATGTGATATGTCATAGTTTACAAAGTACTTATATGAGGTAAGCAGAGCAAGTCCTGTCATCCCCATTTTACAGGTAAGGAAGGTGACATATGCAGCTAATGCACAGCAAAGTCAGGATGGATAAAACTCATCTCTTAGCTCCAAATCTTATCTTCTTTCCCCTTTACCACACCAACTGAGAAATATTTTATATAATAAAATGAAAGGTATAGTGACACATCAACAAAAAGGACAAAAATCACATGATCACCTCAATACATGCTGAAAAAGCATTTAACAAAATTCGACATCCATTCATGATCAAAACTCTCAACAAAATAGGTATAGAGGGTATGTACTTCAACACAATAAAGGCCCTATATGACAAACTTACAGCCCATATAGTACCTAACAGTAACAATCTGAAAGTTTTTCCACTCTCCTCACTTTTATTCAACATAATATTGGATGCCCCAGCCATAGCAATCAGACAACACAAAGAAACAAAAAATATCAAGATTGGTAAGGTAGAAGTTAAACTGTCACTGTTTGCAGACAACATGATATTATACATAGAAAACCCTAAAGACTATACCAAAAAACTATGAGAACTAATAACTGAATTCAGCAAAGTTGCAGGATACAAAATAAGTACACAAAAATCTGTTGCATTCCTATATACTAACAATGAATTAGCAGAAAGAGAAATCAGGAAACAATTTCATTTACAATTGCATCAAAAATAATACAATACTAGGAATAAACCTAACCAAGGAGCTGAATGGCATATACTCTGAAAACTACAAGATACTCATGAAAGAAATTAAAGAAGATACAAAAAAATGGAAATATATCCCATGCTCATGGATAGGGAGAATTATCAAAATGACCATACTGCCTAAACCAATCTACAGATTCAATGGAACTCTATCAAAATACTGACAGCATTCTACAATGAAATAGAACAAATAGTTCTAAAATTCATACAGAACCACAAAAGACCCCGAATAGGCAAAGCAATCCTGAGAAGGAAGAACAAAACTGGGGGAGTTACACCCCCTAACTTCAAGCTCTATTACAAAGCCACAGTAATCAAAACAATTTGGTAATGGCACAAGAACAGAAACATAGATCAATGGAACAGAATACAGAGCCCAGATATAAACCAACACATACATAGGCAATTAATATATGATAAAGAAGCCATGAATATACAATGGAGAAAAGAGCCTCTTCGATAACTGGTGTTGGCAAAACGGGATAACTACATGTAAGAGAATGAAACTGTATTACTGTCTAACTCCATACACAGAGGTAAACTCAAAATGGATCAAAGACCTGAATGTAAGTCATGAAATCATAAGACACATAGATGCAAAAATCTCTTGAATATAAACTTGAGCAACTTTTTCCTGGACAGATCTCCTTGGGGAAGGAAAACAAAATCAGAAATGAACAAGTGGGACTACATCAAACTAAAAAGCTTCTGTACAGTAAAAGACACCATTAGCAGAACAAAAAGACATCCTATATTATGGGAGATTATATTCATAAATGACATCCAATAAAGGGTTAACATCCAAAATATATAAAGAACTCACACACTGCAACAACCAAAAAATAAATAACCTGATTAAAAAATGGGTGGAGGATCTGAACAGACACTTCTTCAAAGAAGAAATTCAGATGGCCAACAGGCACATGAAAAGATGCTCCACATCACTAATCATCAGAGAAATGCAGATTAAAACCACAATGAGATATCACCTCACACCAGTTAGGATGGCCACCATCCAAAAGACAATCAACAACAAATGTTGGCGAGGATGTGGAGAAAGGGGAACCCTCCTACACTGTTGGTGGGAATGTAAATCGGTTCAACCTTTGTGGAATGTAATGTGGAGGTTCCTCAAAAAATTAAAAATAGAATACCATTTGACCCAGTAATTCCACTCCTAGGAATATACCCAAAGAAAACAAGATCCCTGATTCAAAAAGACATATGCACCCCTATGTTTATGGCCTCATTATTTAAAATAGCCAGGATATGGAAGCACCCAAGTGTCCTTCAGTAGATGAATGAATAAAGAAGAGGTGGTACAATTGAATATTATTCAGCCATAAGAAATAAATAAATCCTACCATTTACAAGAATATGGATGGAGCCAGAGGGTATCATGCTTAGAGAAATAAGCCAGGCAGAGAAAGACAAGTACCTAAGGACTTCACTTGTTTGTGGAGTGTAACAACAAAGCAAAACTGAAGAAACAAAACAGCAGCAGAATCACAGACTCTAAGAAGGGACTAGTGGTTACCAAAGGGAAGGGTTTGGGGAGAGTTTGGGGAGGGTTGGTGAGGAGGGAGAAGGAGATTAAGGGGCCCTATAATTTGTGATCGCAATATAGGTAGGTCACGGGGAAGGCAGAACAGCACAGAGAAGACAAGTAATGACTCTGTAGCATCTTACTACGCTGATAAACACTAATTGCAAAGGGGTATGTGTGGGGGACTTGATAATATGTGTGAATGCTGAAACCACAATGTTGTTCATGTGAAATCTTCATAAGACTGTATATCAATGATACTTTAATAAAAAATAAAAATTAAAATGTAAGCAAAAAGAAAGAAAGAGAGAGAGAGAAGTAGAGAGGGAGGGAAGGAAGGAAGGAAGGGAGAGAGGAAGGAAAGAAGGAAGGGTATAGTGACTATCTCTCAAAAGGGAAATGGTCAAGTAGAAGATAATAATGACAACCTGTTAAAATTCAAATCTGTGTGGAAAAGTAAAATGAGCAAAACTGGACTGGTAAAAGATTGCTGTGGTGGTTTGGGGAGGTTCTATCTTAATTTTTTGAGGAAATCATATTCTTTGTTCATTTGTTTTTATCAAATGTATCTTACTAATCCATAAACTCCTTTAAGGCACTTTCCTTATATATATATATATCTTTGTATCCCTCACCTTTTAATCTCTAGCCTTGAACAAGATAGATACTTAGTAAAAACAAGTTGTTCAAAGACATGCAGTCTATCTATCACACAGTTAAAATATTTTTCTTTCTCAAAGAGAAGAATGATAAGACTGAAAGAATACTGTGGAAAACCCATCCTTTCATTGCCTGTAGGTGGGACTACACCAAATCCAGTCCAGACTAAAAAACAATCATGTAGATCCTTTGTTCCTAAAAGGTCTCCTTTGTAGATGTTACAAGCCCTTTCCATCACAAGTTCATTGCTTTTAAGACCCTCATCTCTAAAAGTTTATTTCTGTAAATCTAAAATTTACTGTAACTTAGATCCTTTACTGCTTTTTCAGCTTTCAATGGAGAATGCCAACTAGAATTATTCTGCCGGAGGAAGAAAATGAATTTCCTTAGCGTTTCTCCAATAATCCCGTATCCCAACTCTCAAAATTAGTGAGAATGTTTGATATTTTGATCTGGGTGATGGTCACATGAATGTACACACATATTAAAATTCATTGAGCTGTGCACTAAGGTTTGTGTATTTTATTGTATGCACCTCGATAAAAAGAACTCAAAAGAAAAGGCCAGTGCGGCTGGACCACAACTGAATTCAGAGAGGCATAGCAGCAGATGAGATTCTAGAGGTAGGTGGGAACTTATAGTTGATGCTAGAGAGGTTAGAAATTATTTGAACTGCAGAGAGTAGCTGTTGAAGTTTTAGGCAAAGGAGAAATAAGTAAATACAGCAGGTCAAATGTTAACACATCTCCCTTCTTTCTTATAACACTTGTTAATATACTGTGGCTGAGCTAGAGAAACATTATATAGAGAGTTGGTCCACTCTAAATCTGAAATTGTTTTCGGCTCATACATAACCAATTTGATCACGTTGTTTTCCAACCCTAGGTAATAATGCCATTCTTCAACTAATTCGCCATCCAACTAACCATATCTCTTCTTGATACTAGAGTTGGTTTCCTCTCCCCACGTTTACCCTTCATCACATACAGTTCTTCATCAGTAGTAAACATTTGTACAATACTCTAAACAGTAAGGGGCGAGCTTACATAGATGGTCATGAAGAACATATAGACAACTGAGTATTGAACAGAATATTTTCAAAAGAAAATAACATACTATTCTTCTGACTAGGCAAAGGAGTAAGGGTATATGACAAGTTAAGGCCATGTATCCCAGTACTTTTAGAGTGAGGTAAGGTAAAGGTACATGATCCTTCTCTCAATTAGCTAGCTAGTGCCATGTGATAAAATGAGCATGTGGGATTTCAAAAGCTTCCTGAGTGAATGAAGGGAGAGGCTTGAGTATTTAGGGTAGGAAGCTCTAGGTCTAAGTTATAGATTTTGGTAAGGTTCAACTGTGCATGTAGGTTAAAAAGATGAAGGAGCTTAGTAAATTCATTTCACTAAGAGGGGAGGGATAGATGATGAATAGAAGCAAAAGGAAATGAGCATGTCTGAAATGCCCTGGTGAATGGCTTTGAAGCCATTTGAACCTAATCTCTCTAAACAAAAAGTAGCTTTCGGCCTATTTGTTACCATGGTATTGAAAATAGCTGGATACAAATTCAACAAAATTGGTAGAGTATGACTTAAAATATAGGCTAACAATCAACATTTAAAATGTTGATTAGTTAAATTCACAAATTTACATTTTCTGTATCTGTCATAATATGAGTAGGAGGGGGTTTCTAAAAATTTACAATATTGGACTTAATTTTTTTCATTGCAGATACTCTTAAGAAATAAAACTAAGAAAATAGCATTTTGAAAATAAACAAACCTGGATTGATGGAAAAATAAAGGCAAATCAGAATTTTGAGAATCTGAAAGTCAGTCTGAAAGGAATAATCATTTAAAGGTCAAACATGAGAGACAGACAATTCTGAGCACAAATTAAAGAGATATAAGATGTAAATATCATCTTGTAGTTGACTGGAAAGGTGGTATGCTCTTTCAAGGGTAACTGATGCATAACATAAGGAATGTTTGATCACCCAAAGTGCAAGCCATCATCCTCTACTAGAGTAGATGAAACAGAGTTCCACTAAGAGGCTCTATGCTTACTGAAAGGAAGAGAATGTTCTTTTCCATAAAGTAAACTCTGAAGTTCAACATGAGGAGATATGTGGCTATAAAAAGTGATAAATCCTCCTTACAGTACTGAGATACTATGGCAGAGAAAGCAAACAGTGATGTCAAAGAGGAGCCCCAAAGGAATTCAACATTGGTATAACATCTGAAATGTGTCACCATTGTCAAGCTCTAAAATGGAAAGGTCAGCTTAAAGATGGAATGACAAGATTATACAGGGATCAATTCCTGAGTTCCTGGTCTCCCTCAAAGTTTAATTTGAAGAACAACATATGGAATTCATACAGCTCTCGGTCCTAACAAAGAAAATTTCAACAGAGTATGGTAAAGGGGACAATTAATTCCACAGACACAACCAATTCCCTCCCTTGGATGACCCCTTTGCTTTCAAAGATCTGTATTTCCTGGTAGATGGGTATCTCTATGACTGTTCATAAATCACAAAAGCAGGCACTTCAGTTAATTTTTTTATTGAAGTACTGTTGACATGCAATATTATATTAGTTTCAGGTGTACAAATAGTGATTTGGCATTTATATTCGTTATAAAATGCTCACCACAATAAGTGTAGTTACCATCTGTCACCATAACAAGTTATTACAATACTATTTACTACATTCCCTATGCTGTAGTTTTCATCCCCATGACTTATTTTATAACTGGAAGTTTGTAAGGGGTAGGCACATTGAATTGCAGGCATTGATTTTCAGTTGAGCTACTTGTCCCATATACAACTCTTTGTAAAATGTTACAGAGTGAGTAGAAACAGGGATTTATTCATGTGTCTTGGAGAATAGAAAGAGAAACATGGTCTTTACAAAAAAGTTGTGTTTCAGTTATAGAAATTACAACTCCATATTTTCATTGTTTCTATGAGCCTTCATTTAACCCTGGTTTATGAGTCTTTTAAGCAGTGCCAGGTAATTCAGCTAGTCTTTAATACAACGAAAAGTGACTGTCCCATGGAGCAATTAAAATGAAAGAATGCAGAATAAAGCCCAGGAGATAAGTTTTGTGACAGTGGCAGGGTTGTGTGGCATCACCATGGACTTACTATAGAAATAGGGAATGGAGAGCTGGACTGGACCCTAACTCTGATTGCAGTCTTTGATTGAACTGTGCACTCACCTTTAAATTGTTATCCAGACTTTATTTTTCCAGTTTGCTGACAAGGTTCATCAGATACCTTATCAAACTTGCTCAAGAAAAGATATGGCAGGTTTCCAATTAGAGCATTAAGAGAATAGCTTATCCAGCTAGCAGATTTTGGAGGGTATTCTAAAACAGAATTTTCCAAACTGTGCTCTGAGAGAAATTAGTGTAATAAGATACTAATAATCTAACCATAATAAATTTGGAAACAATGAGTAAAGGTAAACAACAGGCATTTTTACTGCTTTTAATACATTAACATGTATTATATAGATCCAAGAAGGAATACAGTATGTGGTGTTCCGCAAACTTCTTTGCCTATAAGATCTTCTATTCCTGTCAAGCCAAATTATTCATAACTTATGTTACACTAGGGTTCTGAAGAACCAAGTTTGAGAAAAGCTGCTCTACAAACATACACATTAAAGGCCTTAGAATATTCCACCAGAGGCTGGCATTTGGGAAACACTCTATTTTATCAAATATCCATTTAGCCACCTGATAATTTCTGCAAGCTTATTTCATATCAAACACTGTCCTATTGACTGTTTCAAGCAAAATTTCAATGGGATACCCAGAAGATTTTTAAGATAAATATAAAACAATGTATTGGGAAGAAGCAAAATGAAAACATAGGGAGAAATAATGTAGTGATAAAAGAAGTAGTAAGATTAGGACTGTGGAAATACTTGCCTGTTATTGTCAGATAACAACTGATCAAACAGTTTGCCCAAAATACCTTAGGCAATTACTGTTAAATGTAGAAAATAAAATAATAGCTGACTATTACAGGGTCATTGCAACTAAAATGATAATAATGTATGCTTTTAGAGGATTTATGAAAAGAGAAATGTGGCTTGGTGTTAGTAGCACCCACAGATAACTGGTGAATTTGTCTTTCAATATCATCAAAGTGGAAGGAGGGGGAAAAAACAAAAGAAACATGACTACTAGGCAGTGAAGTAAAGGCCGGCCAAGGTAGGAAGGGCCCTCCTTCACTAGATCAT
Organism: Smutsia gigantea; assembly: GCA_032199065.1. Lineage (NCBI taxonomy): Eukaryota > Metazoa > Chordata > Mammalia > Pholidota > Manidae > Smutsia > Smutsia gigantea. The sequence continues at coordinate 29,216 of JAVSCE010012657.1, forward strand.
GGGAAAAAAATGTCATGAAGATCACTTTCATAGTGGTTTCAGCAGCAGATGTCTCCAGTGTTTCTATTTCTGATTCCATCAGTTAAGTAATTAAGTTATGGCACATCACTGGATGAAGACCAAGCAAGCAAGTACTCACATATTATCTTTGCAAAAAAAATATTCTATGAGCATTTTATTCTTAAATATAGTATACAGGTTTTTTATTGCAATAACATCTTTCCCATAAATGCTCCAGTTCTTGTCTTTGTTTTTTAGAAAACTTATCATGATTGAGATTAGTGCCAGAAAATCGGCCACTTTTGGACACATAATAAAAATAGAAAAATTATCCAAATACCTGATTTCGGGTGGTAGAGAAGTACGAAACATTTCTGAGCAAGGACCTTCCAGCCCAACATAACATAAAGCCCAACCTGTGAAAGAGGGTCTTTATCCGTCCATCCAATAAATATTTGCCAAGTTCCTATTTTATGCAAGGCACTGTGCTGGGAACTAGGGATTCACTTGTGTATAAGACAAACAAGGTTCGTGCCCTCATAGGGCTTATATTTGAGCAGTGAAAGACAGAAGAAAATTATAGAGTACAGTATAATAATGTCTCTGAAGGAAATAAGCAAAGTGATATAATAGAAAATGGCTGGTGATGGAGGTGTAAGGGTGGACTATCTTAAATAGAATGGTCAGGGAAGGCTTTTCTAAAGTGATGGCATTTGAGCTCAGATATGAGTGATAAACACTGTGACTTGAAGCTCTATCTAGGGGAAGAATATTCTAGGTAGAGCAAACAGAGCTAACGGGTACATTGGCTGTCATTGAATAAGATGCTATAACAACTTAAAGGTGAAGAAGACTGTTTCATTGATGGGCTAACAAAAAATACGACATAATAGGAAGCATTACTGCTACTCAATGCCTTTCCTATCATTTATAGAATCACAGAAGGATGTTAGAACTCATTTAATCTAATCTCCCACACAATGTATTTCACACAGATAGTCATTGCTCTACTGCTTAAGGATCTTCAGTGTTTAAGGCATCCCACTCAATTGCGAGGCATCTCAGATACTAGAGTTTCTTCTTAATCTGAGTCAAAATTGGCTTTTTTGAAGTATCCCTCATTTACCCTAGTTCTGCCCTTTCAAATATTCAAAGACAAGCATTATACTGCCCCTCAGTGCTCTGCCCTAGGACCCAGGTCCTTCAATGAGTGTTTAGGGATTTCATATCATCCAGACGTTATGCTTCCTGTGCACACACTATAGTTTCTCAGTAAGTTGCTTTAAAACCATACTATCTCTAGACACACCTACAAAATTTGGAAGGTAAAGTTAGGACCTCAATTCTCAATAACCAAGTTGTAGCATACTTCAACATGTATGTTCAACAATCCTCTGTTGATAACTTGATATATGCAAAGCATGAGGCTAGCTTCTTGGGATATTTAAAATTGAATTGAAAATGGCCCTTCTTTCGAGAAACTTGCATGCTAGTGGGAGAGGTATGGACTTCAATTCCTAGACTAAGTATAGATACAATATAATTGGCACCCAGAAGAAAAACTGTGTTGCAAAGGGGCTAGAGGTACCACTATTATGCTACCTCATTTTGCTAACCACTTGTTGCATATCAGATTTCCATCCTATCTTTACACACACACACACACACACACACACACAGAGTTCAGAACTGTGGCACTAAAATTTGAACTGCTATCAATTCTGTGTTAATATTGAAGCTACTTAATGAAGGGCAATTACCAAATTCATAAATTCACATTCCTTTTAAATTATTAGTGAGACTGACCATTTAAGATATATTTTATTCCTTGATTATAGAACATAAATTATAGTGGAGGAATCTGGATCACAGTTATGAAATTTGAGATATATGGTATTTGCATACAATTCTGGATATTCAAACAGTATCATTATTGATAACTACTCACAGGTTTAGTAAAGGCAGAACATTTGAAAGAGACTGTGTGTGTGTGTGTGTGTGTGTGTGTGTGTGTGTGAGTGAGATGCTATTCATGGTAATTAGTAAGATGTTTTTCAGAATTGGTCTGTACAGGTAACTTAGAGGAGACTGATCAAGGAGGATTAAGT